>VMDO01014454.1:0-54517 GCA_007922755.1 Pedetes capensis | reverse complement strand
ATATGAAGCCCTAGGTTTAACCCCAGGAAAAAAAATTTGTTGGCTCATAATTCCAGAACAAGGTTATGTGATATTAGTGGTGTCAGTTACCTTTGTCTTGGTTTTGACTTTAAAACAAATGTTTTCATTGAAATTCAGAAATTATAGTAGTGCATTATGATATTGCTCTAATTCTGGAACTTGTTTTATATATTGCTTTCCATAGGTTGCTATGTGCTGTACTAAATTAAAAAATAATCTAGAAGTTTCATTTTAGTTCTGTGGACATTATCTTAAAAAGTATGGCAGGGTTTGCTTATGAACACACCTATGATGTAATTTTCAGGGAATTAGCTCTTTCATAAACTATCAAATTTTCCATTTTTCTTGTGATTATTGCTTAATTTTGTACATTTTCAATTAATAATGGCAACTTATATTTTCCACAAAAAGAATCCATTCATCATTTCATTTATATATCTTTTATTTGCATAAAACTTTAAAAATATGTCATTTTAAGTCCATTTACTTCAGGTTATTTACCATGAATTATGTATACATAATTTTCACATACATATATTTGAATGTGTGTAAAATTTTTGGTTCATGTTTTGCTTTTCTCTATGATTTAATTTTCTAACCACCTTTCACACCAAGACATAGACAACTACAGGGTGCATTTTCAAAGATTCTTCTAGTTGCTGCATGAAGCTATACATTGAAAAAGGCACAAATATGTACAGGAAGCCTCATTGTGTTCTTCTACAGCCCATCAATTACACACCCAATGTAAAGGATATCTTGATTTCCCATCATCAAATTTCATTGCCATTGTTCTTGAAGTCAATGTAAAAGCTCACCTAGTGTGGCCTCTTTTGTTTCTGGATTCCTTCACTCATAACTGTGAGTTCAACCTGATTGTCCCATGTACCATTAATTTTATCTTTTGCTATGCTGTATAATATTCAATTACATGAATACAAGAATTCATTTATCCATTCTAATGCTGAAAATTTGGCCCTTGAAAATAATATGCTATTTTTAATTTCTATTTCATATAAACTTTGATATCTGGTAATGTAAATCCTCCAAATTTATTCTTCAAGATTACCTTCACCCTCTCTAGGCCTTAGCACTTCATATGAAGTTTTATGTGATTTCTTAATATCAAAAAATCTGCTCAGAATTTGAATAGAATTGTCTTGTACCTACCAGTCAATTTAGGAAGAATTGATATATTTTTATATTAAATCTTCCAATGTATTGATGTGATATACATTCTTATTTATTTATAATTTTTTTCAATTTCTTTCAGTGATGTTCTAAAGTTTTGTCTATAGAGGGCTTATATATTTTTACTAGACTTAATTCCTAGATATTTCTCCTGATGTATAAAAGACTGTTTTGCTTCTTTTTAAGATTCTGTTGCTTATATAGAGAGCAAGTTGATTTTTTATTAATAGTCCTCATTTTTTAGTTTCAGATTCATAGAACACTGAGCATGTAGTGCAAAGGGTTACCATATACCCCATACTCAGTTTTCTTTATTATTAATATCTCACATTAGTACAGTACATTCATTTAAATTAATAATCCAATATTGGTACATAATATTAAGTCCGTAGTTTATTCATCTTTGTCCAGTTTTTACCTAATGTCATTTTCCCATTTCAATGTTCCATGTGATTATCCTGTATCCTTAAGCTCTATCTGGCAGTGAGAGTTTCTCAGACTTTCCTTGTTTTTGATGAGATTCACAATTTTGAGACATAGTGTCAGGCATATTGGGGGAGGCCCTCTATTGGAATTTGATGGTTTTCCCATAATTAGTTTGAAGTATGGATTGTGAGGAAGAAGGACTCAGAAATAAAGTGCTATTTTCATCCCACCATGTCTAAGGTGTCAAAATGAGTTATGAAAACTGATGTGAACTTTGATCATCTGGCTGAAGTAGAGTTTGTCAGGTTTTTTCCTATTATAATGTGACTCTTTTTCCTATTTCTATTTTGTACTCTCTGGATGGAAATTACAATGTATATCCCACAATTAAAGAGTGTGGAGTTTGTGCTCCCTACTTTGTGGTGAAATAATTTATTTTGAATTCTTAGAATTCTTAATGGGAAATTTCTCTCTTCTCCATAGTTGATTTTTGTGTGGAGATTTTTATACACAGAAAACTTGCTAAATTTATTGTTCATTTTCATTTCTATGTTCAAAACCACCTCTTCTATAAGTTATGATCATTTTCATTTCTTCCTGTCTAACCCAAAAACTTCACTTTTTGTCTTTTTTCTTTTTTTCTTTCTTTCTTTCTTTCTTTTTTTTTTTCCTTATTGTAGTGTTCTCAGAGTATAAGTGCTGACAAACCACATCTTTAACTCATTACCCTTCTCATGGGCAAATGTTTTTAATATTTCATCATTAATCATGAAGTTTGATATAGATCTCTGGAATTTTATCTAAATAAGAGACTTACTATATCTAGATTTTCAAGAATTTTAAAATTATAAATGGATGTCAGAGTTATCAACTGCAAATGTGTTTTCTCTACTTCGGTAGTCAAATATTTCTTTGTCATTATCGTGAGATTAACTACACTGACTTTCAAATTTAAAATCAACATTTCCTTCCTAGAAGAAACCCAATTTGTCTTCACGTATCATTCATTTTATATATTGCCCCGGCATCAGATCCTGCCTGATCTTGGAAGCTAAGCAGAGTTGGCCTGATTAGTCCTTGGATGGGAGACCGCCTGGGATTACCAGCTGCTGCAGGATGGGAAGAGCAACCTGGCAATCCACTCCTGAAACAATCTACCACTGAAAACCCTGTGAATAGCAGAGAAGCACTGACAATAGTGCTGGGCATGACACAGTGTCGGGAGTATTTCATTCTGTTATACACAGCGTCACTGAGTCAGACTTGAGTTGAAGGCACCTAACAGCAGCAATGTTGGGTTTGTTAATATTTTGTTAGGAGTTTCACATTAAAGCTTGTAAACCAGATTTCCCTTTCTTGCAATGTCCCTGTAAGATTTTGGTACCATTGCTATTGTTGTCTCATAAAATGAAGTAGAAAATGGTTCCTCTTGTTTTGTTCCCTGGGAAAATTTGAACAAGATTGGGTTCTTGCTTTCCTCTAATGTTTGACCACACTCACTTGTGAAGACGGAGGGATATCAAGTTTTCATTGTCAGAAGGAGTTAAATTACAAAATTCAAATATTTAACATAGGAATATTAAGACTTTCTTACTGTGTTTGGGAAGTTTTTTCATGAAATTTGTTCATTTCACATGAATTTTGAAATTTAGTGGTATAAATTTCTAATAATTTCATTTTATATGGTAATTTACTTTAATCTATACTGATATCCACTTATTCATGACACTGATAATTTGCACATTAATTTTTTTAATCTTCATCACTCTTGGTAGGGATTTATCAGTGCTGTTTTTGTTGTTGTTGTTGTTGTTGTTGTTGTTAAGTGCCTTTGAGTCAGTGTCAGGCTTATAGCGACCTTACATTCAACAAGTCAAACACTATTGTCATGCTTCTCTGTTATTTACAGAGTTTTCAATAGCGGATTTATTTTTGGGAATGGGTTGCCAGGTCCTTCTCCCAAGCCTACAGTACCTGGTGTTCCCAGGCGGTCTTCCATCCAAGTACTAACCAGGTCTGACCTGGCTTAGCTTCTGAGATCTGACAGGATCAGACACCACAATGGAACAGCTACAGGCATCAGTGTTATTAGTAGTTTCCAAAAAAACACTCTAGACTTTTTAAATTTTCCTATGGTATTTTTTGGTTTTTGTTTTGTCTTCTATTTTATTTTTCCTGATTACTATGGATTTAAATTGGTTTTACCATTATAGGATATTCGAATGGATATTTAGATTATTGATTTCAGTCTCCTATTTCTCCAATCTGTATACTTGTTGTTGTTGTTGTTAGGTGCTGTTGAGTAGGTATCCGACTCATAGCGACCCTCATAGGGTTTTCAATGGCTGAGTGCTTCAGGATTGCCTTGGGAGTGGATTGCTAGGCCCTTCTCCCATAATCTGTATACTTAGGAATATGTTTCTTACTGAGCACTGCCTTATTGGAACCTCAATTTGGATATATTATATTTTTGTGGTGATTCAGTTCATGCTAATATCTAATTTCCATTGTTGTTGTTGTTAGGTGCCGTCGAGTCGGTATCCAACTCTTAGCGATGTTTTATTCTCTTTTCATTCAGTGGCCTACTTAGAAGCAAATATTTAATTTTCTTTTAAGAAAATTAAAGGTTCCAATAAGATCAAGTCCCAGTCTAATTATGTTTTTATATTGAGTTCAGCTCAAATCCACTATGGTCAGAGAAATACTTCTGAGTATTCTGTGGAATTTCAAGCCATCAAAATTTAAAGGATTAAATAAAGTCCTTTCTTATGTCCTAATTTGTGGTAGATATTTGTGAATTTTACATATCCATTTGAAAACAGTGTGTAATTCATGAGTAAAGTATTCTGTAAGTGACAATAAGATCATTTGTTAACAACCTTGTTCAAATTGCCTATATTCTCACAGGGCTGGGATTTAGCTCAGTTGGTAGAACGGTGCTCTACAGTCTCTGAGGTTCTGAGTTTGATTACCAGTACCCCCAAAATGGGAGAAGGATGTGGCAATCCACTCCTGAGGCAATCCCAAAACAATCAGCCCTTGAAAACCCTATAAGGGTCACTATGAGTCGGACACAACTCAAGGCACCTTACAACAACATATTCTCAGGGATTTTTTTTTCTAGTATTTACTCAAATAGATGTGGCAATCACCTTTTGTTGCCTATTTTTCTTCAACATGTTAATTATCATTATTTTCAAATCTATGTCTGATAACATCAATATCTGGGTGATACTGCCATTAACACAATTGATAAAGAAACTATTTTTCCTTTTGATGAGTGTCCTATTGCTCAGGCATGCTCAGGCCAGGAAACATGAGTGAAGAAATACAAAAATAAAATTAGGAAGACGAAAAAGGCAAAATAGGAAGATTTAACCATATTGGTACTGCTTCCTCCAAATGGGACTAGATCTTATTAGAACTTTCTGAAGGGTAGAGAATGACTCTTGGTTTTTTCTTCCACTTAGTGATTAGTAGCAAGATCCATTCTATTTGCATTGGCACATTTAAGATATTGTGTGACTATCTTAAAAGCTGATTTTATACCCATTCTTTGTTCACCAATTCAATAAGGTTATTAAATACAGTCAATCCTCATTATTTGTAGACCCTGTGTTTGTGAATTTGCCTACTCACTAGAATGTATTCGTAACTCCAAAAACAATATTCATGGCACTTTTATGGACATTCATGGACGTAAGCTTGTTGTCATTATATACCCTGGAGTCAAATCCAACTCATACAAATGCAATGTGTAACTGAAGGAAATACTCTCAAAAACTGTGCCAGGCACACAATCTTTTTAATGTTTACTCCCATTGTTGCAGTATCAATTCATCCATTTGAGGGTTGTCCTTTTTTCTTAGCCCACCACTCTCCCAAACATGATGTCCTTCTCCAGGGATTTGTCCCTCCTGACCACATGTCCAAAGTACATAAGGTACAATCTAGCCATCCTGGTTCCAAGCACCATTCTGGTTGCACTTCCTCTATGACAGATTTATTGGTTCTTATGGCAGTCCATGGTATATTCAATATTCATCTCCAGCACCATAGTTCAAAAGCATCAATTCTTCTCGAGTATCCCTCATTCAATGTCCACCTTTTACAAGGATATGAGGCAACTAAAAATACCATGGCATGAGTTGTCACACCTTCATCTTCAATGTGACTTTTCAATAGTACTTTTCAACACTTTAAGAGGTATTTTGTAACAGCTTTTCCCAATGCAATGCATGCTTTGATTTTTTGACTGCTACTTCCTGGGTGTTGATTTTAGAATGAAGTAAAGCAAAATCATGCACAACCTCAATATATTCTCCATTTATCAGGAATTTGTTTACTGATCTAGTTGTAAGAATTTTTCTTTTCTTAATATTGAAGTGCAATCCATACTAAAGGCTGTGTTCTTTGATCTTCATCAGTAAATGTTTCAAATCTTCTTCAGTTTCAACAAGAAACATCATGTCATCTGCATAATTCAGGTTGTTAATGAGCCTTCCTCCAATCCTGATTCTGTGTTCTTCTTCATAAAGTCAAGCTTCTCAGATTATTTGCTCAACAGAGAGATTAAAGAGGTGTCATGAAAGGATAAAGCCATGATGCACTCCTTTCCTTACTTTAAACTAGGCAATGTTTCCTTCTTCTGTTCAAATGACAGCCTCCTTGTCCGTGTACAGATTCCTCATGGTATTCCCATTCTTCACAATGTTGTTCATGATTCGTTATGATCCACACAGTCAAATGCCTTTGTATGATCAATAAAACATAGACAGCTTGCTGTTATTCTTTGCTTTCAGCTAATATCCATCTGACATCAGCAATGATGTCCTTGGTTCCTTGTCCTCTTCTGAAACTGGCTTGATTTTCGAGTATTTCCCTGTTAAGATACTGCTGCAGTCATTTCTGAATGAGGTTTAGCAAAATTTTACTTATGTAAGATATGGATATCATTAAATAATTTCTCCATTCAGTTTGATCCCGTTTCTTGAGTATAGGCACAAATATGAATCTCTTCCAGTCAGTTGGGCAGGTAGCTGTTTTCCAAACAGATACAAGTACTGTACCTGTTTGTTGATGTTGTTGATGTTGTTGATGATGTTTGTTGATGTTTGTTGAGATGTTGAAACATCTCAATTGGTATTCCATCAGTTCCTAGAGCCTTGTGTCTCACTAATTCCTTCAAAGCAGCTTCCACTTCTTCCTTCAGTACCATTGGTTTATGATCATATGCAAGTTCTTGACAAAGTTGGCCATCCACCAATTCTTTATAATATAATTACTCTTTATATTCCTTCCATCTACTTTTGATGTTTACTGCATTATTTAATATTTACCCTGTAGAATCCTTCACTATTGCCACATGAGATCTTTGATCTTTTTCTTCAATTCTTTAAGCTTGAGAAAAAGGGAGTGTGTTCTTCCCTTTTGGTTTTCTATCTCCAGCTCTTTCCACATGTCACTATATTTGGTTTTGCCTTCTTGAGATGCCCTTTGAAATATTTTGTTTAGTTCTTTAACTTTGTCATGTCTGCCTTTTACTTTAGCTGCTTGATATTCAAGGGCAAGTTTCAGAGTTTATTTTGACGTGAAATTTGATCTTTTCTTTTTTCCTTTTTTTTAAATAACCTTTTGCTTTCCTCATGAATGATATCTTTGATGTCATGCTACAATTCATCTGGTCTTTTATCATTGTTGATTCTAAACTCAGGTGGGATATACTCAAGATCATACCTTGACTCTCATAAAATTGTCCTAATTTTCTTTAGCTTCAGTTTGAACCTGCATACAAGCAGCTGATGGTCAGACCCACAATTAGCAATTGCCACCTTCTGATTTTTGATACTGAGATTTTCCATCATCTCTTTCCACAAATGTAGTCAATTTTGTTCCTGTGTGTTCCATCTGGTGAAATTCATGTTTATGTTTGCCATTTGTATTGGTAAAAAAAAAATGAATTTCCAATGGAAAGTTCATTGGTCTGACAAAAGTTTATCATGCTATCTCCAGCATTGTTTCTGTCACCAAGGCCATTTTTTCCAACCACTGAGCCTTCCTTATTTCAAACTTTTGCATTCCAGTCACCAGTAATTATCTATACATCCTAATTGCATGTTTGATCAGTTTCAGACTGCAGAAGCTGGTAAAAATCTTCCCCTTATTTGTGGCCTTAGTGGTGGGTGCATAAATTTGAGGAATAGTCATATTATCTGGCCTTCCTTGTAGGATATCCATATGGATATTATTCTATCCCTGACAGCATTGTACTTCAGCATAGATCTTGAGATGTCTTTTTTGATGGTGAATGCAACCTCACTCATCTTTAAGTTGTCATTCTCGGCATTTCCTCACTTATCCTTCAGTTTTCTGTATTATGGGGGCTTGTGTGTTGCTGTAATGGTGAAATCTATGTTACCAGTATTACAGATACCAGCTGGGCCACCCATCATGGGCAGGTTTCAGCTAAGCTTCCAGACTAAAAGAAACTAGGGAGAAGGACATGGCAACCCACTCCTGAAAAAATCAGACATTAAAAACCCTATGGATAGCAGAGAAACACTATAAGATATAGTACCAGAAAATGATCCTCTCAGGTTTGAAGACATTCAAAAGACAGCTGAGGAAGAGTTGCCTCCTCAAAGTAGAGTCAATTTTAATCATGAGAATGGAGTAAAGCCCCAGAGGCCTCCATTTGCTGATGTGGCATGATTCAAAATGAGAAGGAAATACTGTAAATATCCACTAATAATTGATATGTGAAATGGGCATAGTATGAATTATGAAAACTAGAAATCATGAAAAGTGAAATGGAGTGCATAAACAACATTATAAGCAGTAGTGATCTAAAATGGACTGGTATGGACATATGCAAAGTGGTCAAAAATTTGAGTTGCCCAAGACACTGATTCCTAGCTGAGGTGGAACAGGGCATTGCTCTGCCTTCTTGTTACAGCTCACAGTGTAAAGAAATTTCATTATTGTAGTTTATTTGGTGTCATGATTTTCATAATTTTGTGCTGATTGTTGGTAATTGTGCAGTTTATAAGGGTTCCAAAGCATAGTGGTGAAGTTTTGTCTTACTGTTCCTAAGCACAAGAAGGCTGTAAAGTGACTTAAAGAGAAAGTGCATATGTTAAATAAACTACATTTAGACATGAGTTATAGATTTGTTGGCCATGAGTTTAATGTTAGTAAATCAGCAATTCAATACATCCAGAAATAAGAAGATAATGTTAGCTAATATGTTTATTAAACTGCTCTGGAAAGTGCTGAGGTATAATATAAAATTCATGATATGGAAAGAATGAAAGGAACTGATGAATTTGTGGATAACAACCAAGTTTTTAAAAAGCATATTGGATAACATTGTTGTGAGGCTCATAGTCACATTATCTAGAGTCAACAAAAGGCTAAAAGCTTCTCAGTTCATGTTTCATAATTAAAATAAAAATAAAAATTAAATATTTTAATTAATTTAATTAATTTGTTTAATTTTATATTTAATTAATTAATTAATTAATTATATAAAATTAAAATTAAAATACTGCCTCTTTAATAAAGTGTTACCTAACATGTTCAAGGCCTTAGGATCAATCCCTAGAAAAAACTGCATAAAATTAAATATAAAAATATATTAAATAAATACACATTAAATAAAGTGCCTTAAACAGAAACACACAAGATAAGGTTATGTATTGATTTATTGGTAAAAATAAATGTGACCTGAGGCTATCTGGAAAACAATCTTGTATTCGTCTTACAAACAGTGGATCTGTGTTCATTATTTCACTGTTCAAGGTAATGTCATATAAAATAACTCCCATGAGCAAACATAATTGACTCTATTTATTATTTTCCACATAATTTTCTGCTTCTTGGAATTCAGGAATGAATGAATCAGACAAACTCTTTTCTTGAAGCCACATTTCAGTGGATGGAGTTGAGAGGGCAAAAAGTATAAATACATTGGGAGCTAAAATGCTATAAAAATCTGAGTAGGGATAGAGAGAATTGTATTATTATGTAAGCTAACCAAAGAAATTTTCATTAAGATTTCTTTAATGTACAAAATTGACCTTAATGTGAAGAATGGAAGACAAAGGAGAGTAGAAGCAAAGATACAAAGTAGAAATGTGCTCTTTAAATGGGAAATTGGTTGATAAAACAGGAAAAGGGGTAGGGCAAACCAACTAGGGTTTTATAAGGCATCATGACCTATATCTTCCATTTGTCTCTCTAGATATATTCCTCTCCCTTCTACACCCTGATCTGGGCCCATGTACGGACTGCACCAAAGGCTATCTTACCTTTTGCCTTTGGTTGGTTTTGACCAATGGAAGGTGTGCATTAGAGATTAGAGTGAGGAAAGAGAGAGAGAGAGTGAGGTATTTACACCTTTAGCAATTTTTCTGTGTTTTCCTCAGACAGAGTGAAGATTACAGCTCCTGACAGGTAGCCCTCTCTGCCTTTGGGTTCCAAAAATAGTTTCCTCCCTCACTCTGTCAGACCTATGGGTAGTAATGGCCTCTGTTATAACTAATTCCATAGCTATACACTATTCCCTCTATCTCTTGAAGTCTCCCTTTTGCTTGTCCATACCTTGTAAATAGACTCGTGATTAAATTCTACCAAAATTGCTAATTTGAATGTGAGATATGATTCATAATGTTACTATATTATATAGATAAGTGTCTATGTGGATGTCTCATAGAGCCACTGGAGAATTTTGAATATGTAAACAGTGTCTTTTGGCATATGTGTAGAGGACAAATGATAGAGAGATAAGGTTAACATAAGGGGGACCACCTATGAGGCTATTATAATAAACAGATAAGATATAATGTTAGATATAGTGGTGAAGCAGACAGATTAGGAAGTATTTAATATTAGATATGTTTTGAAGAAATTTGGCAGGATTTTATCATGGATTAGATTTAGGATGTAAAGAAAAAACAACAAAAATAAAACCATAGAGATTTTTAACCTTAACAACTAGAATAATTGAAGAGCCATTCATAAAATGAGAAGGAGTAGATTTCAGGGGAAAATGAAGAATATTTTTTGGAAGAATTTAATTGGCAGTTTTAATTAGACAGAATGGTAGAGAAATAGGAATCAGCAGCTCAAAGAAATGAATATAACAATCTGCAAGACAAAGATGGTATTTAATGTCAAGAAACTGGATAACAGCAAGTGATTGTGTATACATAGAAGAATGAGAACTAAATCTTGGGGAAACAATCCTGGTAAGATTGGAAGAAAAGGCAATCTGGCAAAAGACTTAAAAATAAGAAGACAGTGAAGTAAGATAATATCAAGAAAGTTTTGAGATGTTAAGTAAAGAAAGTGTTTTAAGGGAGAGATAATGATGACTTTTGTCAAATATTTCTTAGAAGGCAAGTGAGAATTGCCTAATGAATTGTATGACAAAGAATAGTGTCCTGTCCATGATGAAAATATTTCTAGTAATGTTTCATAACAGAATGGAAGAAGTACAAATGGAGACAGGAAGTGGAGACAATTCTTTTGAGGAATTCTCATCCAGAATGATAAATTCAAAGAAGAATAAAAAGGGAGGAATTGGGCATTAGCTAAAAGGAGATTTGGGATTAAACAAAGAGGGGGGATACAGAAAATAATATGGTATAAAATGAAAAAGAAGGAGACAGAGACAGAGAGAAAGAGAGAGAGAGAGAGAGAGAGAGAGAGAGATAACAGAAGCAATGCCTTTGAGTAAGTGAGAAAGTAAAGTGTGTATTAGTGTATAGTTTATTAATTCCTGATCTGGATAGTGAAAAAATTACCTGGGCATAATAGCAAATGCTTATAATCCCAGCAACTCAGGAGGCTGAGGAGGAGGATGGCAAGTTTGAGGCCAGAGGCAGCCTTCATAATTTAGCACAACCATGTCTCAATATAAAAAGGAAAAAAATGGGCTGGGGGTTCATCTTTGTGGTAGAGCTCTTGTAAAACATACACCAGGCCCTGGGTTCAACCCTCAAGTACTGCGTTACATACATACGTGTGTGTGTGTGTGTGTGTGTGTGTGTGTGTGTGTGTGTGTGTGTGCGTGTGTATTTTTTAACAAATTAAGAGATACGTAGTAAGTTTGCAGAAAGGTCTAATGGCCTTTGGAGGGATATAATTGTGAATATAAAGTGGGACACATCAGGACGGAGTGACTTTCTTTAACTTTGTTTTAGAGGCATGGGACCAGGTATTGTAAATATTCTAATGAAAATGTTGCACAGACATGGTTCTTGCATCCTCAGTTTCTGCCATGTGAGCTGATCCAGTCATTTCTCTTCTCCTCACTTCCCATTCCTATAATTATGTGCCTTCTTTGCATGATTGCACATCATCCTCCATTCAAGAAGGTGAGTGATTCTTAATTCCTATATCAGACAGGAAGTTTCCTTCTTTCTCCCAGGCAGTGGCTCCTCATTGTGCTAGCATATTTTCTTAGCCCATTTTCCATTGCTGTAACTGAATACTATAGACTGGATAATTTATAAAGAATAGGAGTTTATTTGGCCGATGATTCCACAGATTATGGCATCTAATAAGAGCCTTCTTAGTGGGTGAGTGGGTGTGGCTGAGAGGGAGTATGCACTGCTCAGCAAACATGGAGGCTAAGATTCAAATCTTTGCTACCTCAGAGTGACCAGGAAAGAGGAGAAAAGTAAGAACAGACCTTTCTTTGCAGGAGCCTTCTTGTTGCATTTGACATGGCAAAGGGCATCACATAGCAAGAGAGAAAAGCATACTAGAGAGCTTGCTTTTATAACGAAGTCACTTCCTCAAAAGTTCATTAATCTATTGATCCATAATGGCTTAATCCATTCATGATGGTAGAAATTTTATGGCCCAATAACCACCCAAATGTTGGTTCCAGAAACCACTAACCAGAAACCATTAACATGTGAATTTGGGGATTAAACTTCCAACAAATGAAATTTGATAGACACATTCAGGAAAATAGCACACGTGCATATACAGTGCATGACTCCCTAGTCATGGCCTGGGTACTGCTGTCTCTCCACCATCTTTTGAAAGCTCTTTAACCTCTTGTTCACTGCATTCCCCCATATATAGGTCCTCTCTCTTTTTCTCCAATATATCAAAGCTTACTCTGTTTTTGAGCTCTTTCTTCTATTTAAAATTCTTCCTCCTTCAAACTTTCCTTAATTCTCACTCACTTTCAACTCCTATTGGAAATGCTTCTTACAGTTGGAGGCTTTCACTCTGCCATATGAATAACCCTCCACTGCATAACCCCTGCCTGCAGCCATAGCCCTGCGGCATCTGATCCTGTCAGGTCTCGGAAGCTAAGCAGGGTCGGGCCTGGTTAGTACCTGGATGGGAGACCGCCTGGGAACACCAGAAGCTGTAGGCTTGGGAGAAGGACCTGGCAGCCCCCTCCCAAAAATCAATCTGCCGTTGAAAACCCTATGAACAGCAGAGAAGCACTGACAATAGTGTTTCCCCTGTTGTACAGAGGGTCGCTATGAGTCGGATACCGACTCGACGGCACCTAACAACAACAACAACAAGCATAACCCCTCTACCCACACACCCACCCAATATTTCTCCTAATATTTTGATGGGAGAAGGACCCAGCAACCCACTTCCAAAAAACAATGAGCCACTGAAAACCCTATGAATAGCAGAGAAGGACTAACAATAGTGTTTTGCCTGTTGTACATAGAGTCACTATGAGTCAGATACTGACTTGAAGGCACCTATGAGCAACAACAATATTTTGAACTTTTCTTTCATTTAATTTAATATAATGATGAATTTATAACTGGTGTACTTTGTTGGTTATCCCTAATGCCCACAAAATTGTATGCACTACATATAGGGCAGATTCTATATATGATTTGTTACACCAATATACACCCTAGCCTAACACTTTATATTGGTACGGGGGTTAGGCAGGGAAATACGGAACACCTGGCCAACAACAATAGCTTATATCTTATTATAAAACTAAATCCTGGTCCAACTAACATTAGCAAAATAATTTGCAATGTGGGGCACATCCTGTTGACTTGAATCCCAGCTAGAATGTAAAGTCCTTCAGCCATATTGACAGCTACATGACCTTTGGGAAACCTAACATATGATTTGCATTGTGGTAAGCAAAATCTCCATTCACCCATGTGCTATGACAGTCCCTTTCTGACCATCTAGGGTCAAAATCTCCTCACCCCATATGTGGGAGTAATTGATGTGTGGCCCAGTTTTCAGAAAAACCCCTCTCCACTCTAGGAATAACCTACCTCTGTCTCCAGTGGCCCAAATAAAAACCCAGACTTCAAAACCCCTTGGAGCATCTCTCTGCCTTGCTCTCTGTGTCTTTAGGGTATATTTTCACTTTGATCTAATAAACCTGTCCTTACTAAATCTCCTCAATGTCCACCCATGAATTATTTCTCCAATGAGACTAAGAACCTCTGAAACCATCCAATCTTGTCATATCTCCTGGTGAGGCAGCCAGGAGGGTTGAGGAGACCCCTAATTGAGAATATGCAAGCTCATTCCATGACGCTGGTAGGCTAGTTTCTTTTCTTTTGTTCCAGTCTTTTCTCTCACTTTGGTAGCCACTTTCCAACTGCCAATTCACTCATTATTTGTTTCCCTTTCTGAGAGATCAAAAACAAGCAGCCACTGGTTGTGGGCACAGGTGGAACACTTAAAAGTCATTATGATGCTTGCTGCTTGAAGACTTCCATGATAGGATAAGAGAGTCACAGAGCAAGATAGAGTCCTTAGGTCCTCCCGCTCACTGCAGGTCCATCTCTGTGCAATGACCCTGGAAAATCACCCACCCTGACCAATGCTTATGACTAGTGTCTACTAGATCCCATTTTCAGCTTTGATTTCCCTAATGTCTAGATCTCTAAATCTGCTCTATCATGGTTCTTATACTACCCCCATTTGCCTTGCCTCAGCTACTTGTTCTCATGCTTTTTTTGTTACTTCTGTTTCCATGATCGTAAGGAAAAGACCAACATGTATATTTTTCACACAGCAGTGAAGCCTTTCCTTAAGAAGTGCCATCTGATCTGTGTTGCACACCAAACTTTTTTTCTTTCTTTCTTTTTTTTTTTTTTTTTTTTTTTTTTTTTTTTTTTTTTTTTTTTGTGTGTGTGTGCGGTACCAGGGGTTGAACCTAGGGCCTCACACATGCTTTGTAAAGTGCTCTACCGTTGAGCTGTACCCCCAGCCCATTTTTTACTTTTTTTTAAAATTTTTAAACAGGATCTTGCCATTACACAGGTTGCTTCTGGCCTCTAACCTGTAATCCTCCTGCCTCCACCTCCTCAGTCACTGGGATTACAAGCATGTGCCACCACACCCAGCTCAAACTTACTCTTGTCAATCATTCTATGATAAACAATCCTGCGAGTAATAATTTCTCTCTCTCTCTCTCTCTCTCTCTCTCTATATATATATATATATATATATATATATATATATATGAAGCAAAAGACTTTTATTATAAGCACTTCAGTGAAGGTGGACTGGTACTACTAAGAGTAGCAGCAGCAGCCTGCTGAGGGGGAGTTACTCTTATAGGGTCTGTTGGATATGGGTAGGGACAAGTATAGGAGGAGGAAGTGGTGAAATCTTGCCTCAGGCACTGCTTTTTAAGATGTTCCTCTTTCTGAGAAACACCACATGTTTTCACTCATATGTGGGAGCTGAATCAAAATTAAGAGAAGGAAAAAATCCTATACAAAGTTTGGATCATAATAAAATTTTTTAAAAAGCTAAGAATGGTATTATTATAGATGGTCTAGAAAATGCATGCAATAGTTCTGACAAGGTAAAAAGAAAGTTCACTGCAGGAAAAGTTTCTATCTTAAACAGAACTGGAACTCAGGGATATGTAGAAAAATATCACCATAAAAAGACAACTAAATGGTAGAGAAGTCTTTGATGGGGGGTGGGATGGGGGAAGCGTACAAGAGGGTAAGGGGGACCCAATATGAATAATGTACAACAAAATGCATATATGGAAATGTCACAATGAAAAGCATGTCAGAATGAATCACATTAAGATATACATTAAAAATTTCCAATTAAAAAAGGAAAGAAAAAAAGAGAAAAAAGATGTTCCTCTTTCTGAGGTGGGTGGGTCATTTAATTGCTCAAGATTGTTTATCTGCAGGTAACAGGCCATGGGAGTTGGGACCTTACATTCCAATCTTTTTATTATATACGTATAGGAGGAAAGAAGGAGAAAGGGGCATTGTTTCTCTTTGTCTAATTTTTGCATGGCAATGGGGCATTGTGGACAAACTAATAAGGAAAAAATTATAAGGGATGAGGATGCCTTATGTATCAGTTAATATCCTGCCACATATAAGAAAATGTGGCAACACCTTGGACTAAGTGTACACTTCAGAAATTCTGAGATTTCTGGGATATTGGGAGTAAGACACTAGACTTAAATCCCAACTCTAGTGGCACTAGCATGCTTTCAGTTGACATATATGAGCTTCCATCCAGGTGAATGATATCTTAGGAGGCCAGGGATAAGAAAAGATACAGAATCTACTGGACTTTACTAGTGGAGCCCCAAGACTGTTATCATTTTATTGGACAGTCTGGCCCAGACATCAGGAGAAAGCTTCAGAAGCTGGCTCTGTGGCCGCAGTCCACTCAAAATCATTTGTTAGATGTAGCCTTTTCAGGCTTTAACTACCAAGGTCAAACAGAGGAGGGTAGGTCAGGGTCTAGGATTAGAGATGAGACCAAAAGCAAGGCCAGAAGCAAGCTAAGTTCTGAGCTGCCCTTTGAGAGACCATGGCACCACCAGAAACACACCCTTAAAGCCACCAAGAAAGGGGGCTAGCTTACCTTCATGCATCTCAGGCCCTGTAGCAAGGAATGCCCTGAAGTCCAACAGATACCAAAGATGCCCTTCCCCATATGTAAGCAAACGGGGCATTAGAAAATGAGATATCCCTCAACTTGGAAGGCAGCTAGGATTAAACCCAGAAGGGCAACTGTTGGCTGTCAAAGGACTCCACTGCTCCATTCCCTAGACCATCAACAATGGAGTTGGGGAGTCCTGGGTGACTCTGGGCATGTCCTGTAAGCCTACATGATTCTTTATTGATACAGTGGACAGACTATTGGTTTTCCTCTCTCACCTTGGACTCTTATTTTCTAGCACCTGCACCATTATGAGCATTAAAGGGACACTTCAGCAAAGGCATTTTACTCCTCCTCTCTCCTGTACCTAGGATGACCACATGGTTATTATCAGTTTTTGGTCAGGACTGAGCAACCTACCCACTTACTGGAGTGATACTCCTTGCAGACTTTGGAGTCTACTATTACCTTTATTCTGCTACAAGGGATTTTATTATACTGCTCTTGTTTAGCCTACATGTGAATACTGTTGAACTTGAGTACCATCCTCCTATAGCAACAGATGGGATGTTCCAGGAAATATGGGAGGTGGGACCCAAATACATACAAGATATTACAGTTCCAGCGAAAGCTACCAGATATCACTGAAGATAAGAATTCCATTCCTCCACAAAACACAGTATCCTATAAAACCTAGAGCAAGGATGGGACTTTAGTTATTAATTGATAAATTTCTTAAATATGGTTTAATCAAGCCTTGCCAGTCTCCATCCAACACTCTTACCCTTTTGGTAGAAAAATCTAATAGAGACTACTGCCTAGTACAAGACCCATGGCTGGTTAATGAAACAGTTGTCCTCTTGTACCCTACAGTTCCCAATCCTTAAACTATTTTCACATAGATACCCCCTGACACCAAATGGTTTATTATCTTAAATCTAAAGGATTCTTTCTCTTGCATCCTACTCCATCCAGACTCCCAATATTTGTTTGCATTTGAAGGGAGTGAATCTGGAATAAATGTTACCCCATAATATCTGTAGTCAATCCATCTTCAAGGGTTCTGAGACAGCCCTTACCTTTTTGGCAATGATTTGGTGCAGGAACTCGGAAAGTTCCACCTTATGGAGGAAGTATCGCTTCAATATGTGGATGATCACCACATAAGCAGTCCCTCAAAGCAAACTTCACAAACTTCACAAATTAACACTATCCTAGTTTTAAAATTCTTGGCTATTCAGGGATATAGATTGTCACCAGCAAAGCCAAAATTACCTACCAAAATATTCATTACATTGGGGATGTTTTAACCCCCAGAAGGAGAGTCCTTTCCCAGATCTGTGGAATCCTTACCATCTAACCCATATAAACTAAGAAACAGGTATGGACATTTGTGAGGATGGCCAGATTTTGCAGGATTTAGATACCTAATTTCAGAGTTATTGCCTAATTCCTTTAGTGAGCCTTGGAAGGAGGCAATTAGGGATGTTTGATTTGGGAACCAATACAATAGGCTGCATTCACTAAACTAAAAGAGCTCCTGAGCTCAGCTCCAGCCCTTAGCCTCCATGAATTGAAGAAGCCCTTTTCTCTCTTTATGGTAAAACGATAGGGAATGAGACTAAGAGTACTGATACAGAAGTTGGAAAACATTTATAGACATGTGGTTTATTGCTCTAAACAGTGAATTTTAGTAGCACAATGAGGGCCTAACTGATTGACAATAGTAGTTACCACTATTTTAATGGTGGAAGAGGCCATTAAACTAACTAAAAGGCCACTAAACTAAACAGGAAGGACCCTAGAGGCCTTAAAATTATACCAAGTTCAAACTTTATTAGAAGTTGAAGCACATCAGTAGAAAGATGGAGGAAGATTAACAAAGTATCAGGCATTATTATTAGATGCTTCTGATATTACTCTCCAGGTATGCCAAACTCTCAACCCAGCTACTAGCAGCGTTTGCCAGATGAGACCATTTCCAGTCACTCCTGTGTAGAAACCACAGAACAAGCATACTTTAGTAGGCTAGATTTAAAGAACCAGCCTTCTGCCAATCCAGATCTGGTATAGTTTACTGGTGGGAGCAATTATGTAAAAACTGGCCAAAAACTTGCAGGTTATGTAGTGATTGACTCAAATCAAGCTATAAAAGCAGGACCATTACCACCAAAAACTTTGGCTTAAAATATAGAACTTCTTGCCCTTTCCTAGCCAAAGATAAAAGGACTAACATTTCACTGCTTCCAAGTGTGTTTTCTTGTGTTAAATGCTTATGATGCCATCTGGAATAAAGGGGAATTTTTTGACTTACAAAAATTCCTCCATAAAATATGGCCCTAGCAAGCAGTCCAAGAATCAAAGGAGACAGCTGTCATTCAATCAAGAGAATATCAGAAAGGAGTTTCAGAACTCATATAATGAATTACTTGGCTGATGCCAAGGCAGCTGTCCTCCTATCAGAGCACACTCAACATGAATTGGTGCTTTCCCCCCCCAACCTTCACCAGTCACATAAACCTTTATAAACTCATCAGGAACAGGGTCAGGCTATGCAGCAGGGATTCATAGATAATTCTGAGGGACAGTTGGAGAGAGAAAGGACTCTTACTTTATTAGGCCAGGCTAAGGTGACTGGTATTGGAATGTAAATGGACTAAGATTTTGGGAGGAGTAGGGGGTGGGGGAGAATGGGTGGGGAAGGTGGAGATACAGACTGGTACATGCACACAATATTACTATGATATAATCCCATGTAACTGTGATGTGATTGGGCAGAGGTCTTAGCAATTAACCATTATTGCATAAAAGTGTTAAGAAGCCCCTACATTATCACTGGGCACAGAGAGGACAGACCACCCAAGAATGGGCTATGGAGAGGACTGGAGGGCATGGAGAGGCAATGGGACATGCAGAAGGCAACAACCATGGGCAATGGTACCACAAAAGGAGTGAAGAGGTGCACCCTGGAATGAAGCATATCAGAACTGCCTACGGCTCCTTAAGTGTTCTTTGGTTTCTCAGTAGGCCCCAAGTGTCCTTCCCTCACCAAATAGCTCAACGAGGGCCTACAATTGGCACAGTCTGCAAGATGATTCAACATACTTCTTGTATCAAGTCAGTGGAAAAGAATCAAGAGACTCCAAGACTCTTGCCACTTAGGCCAGGATGCTTTTTCCCTGTTGGTAAGTGGGCTACTCTCAGGTCCAGGAACACAGACCTTGACAAAACAGGTGACTAAGGCACACAGCTTATGTCAAAAGGATGTTCTAGATTAGCCTATAAAACTGCCTCCATTATTACAGCCAGTCCAAACAAGAAGGACCTTCCCAGGGGATGACCGGAAGATTGCTTTTTAGCCAGGTGCCTCCATATGACAATTATAAGTATTTGCTGTTTTTTATCAATATTTTCACTGAACAGATAGAGGTTTTCCCAACTCACACTGAAAAAGACCAGGAGGTGGCAAAATGTCTAGTAAAAGAGATTGCCCCCTGATTTGGCCTGCCTAAAACTCCAGAGTGATAATGGGCCTGTCTTTATCTCTAAGATGACTTCAGCCAGTGGCCCAGGTGCTCAAGATTGCCTACTACTTACATTCACTAAGGCCTCTGGAAAGGTGGAAAGGGCAAACCAGACTTTATGGGAAATGTTAGACGAACTATGATAGGAAACATCAGAATTCTGGCTTCAATTCCTATCACTGCCCTGCTGAGAGTTTGAATGGATCCCAAACTAACTTCCTTCTCAGTCCTTTCAAAATGACTTTGTGAGCCTATAGATGGCACCTAACAATAATTCCTAAATTCAGACCTTTTAGTGGATCCAGAAACTCAAGCCCTAGTGCAATATATAATAAATCTGGGACAGTACATGCAATGTCAACATGAAAATATCAAAGTACTTCTCAAGTACAAAGAGGGGTTTTTTTTATTGTTTTTTTTTTTTTAGTGGTATTGGGAATTGAACCCAGAGACTTGTGCATGCTACACAAGCACTCTTCCACTAAGCTGCATCTCCAGCCACAAAGAGATATTATATGTTTTATATTTTTAGTTATCAATGAAATTAACACTTACACTTTTTGAAATACTAGTTCTGAAAACTTATTTGCATCAATAAATTTAGAAATATTATATATTTATTAATGGGTAGAGACAATTGGAAGAGAAAAAAGTTGATAAAATAGCGGGAGTCATTATTAATTTGTTCAGATAAATTTTGAGCTGATGAAAAATTAACAGCAGGAATGAAAAGATGGAAGTCATTAGAAATACTCCAGCAATGGAAAGGATCATGTGGGAATACTTTGAACAACTTTATGCCAATAAATTTTATCTGACATACAAAGAGATAGAAAATATGTTTTAAAAGAACTCATAACTGCTAAAGAAATTCATATCAGTTTTTCCCCTCAAAGGATTCTAGGTCCAGATATTTTCATCATTAATTTCTGTCAAGTATTTAAGGAAAATCTCTGTTGCACATGAGCTTGTGAGAATTATTGCAAGAGAGAACACTTCCCAATATATTTTATGAGACCAGAATAAATCTGATGTCAAATCACCATGGAAAATATTACAAGAAAATTTTAGATCAATATCACTTATAAAACAGATTCAAAAATCCTTAACAAAATATTAATTAATCCAGTTCAGAAAGGTAAGATGCCATAACCAAACATGGTTTATCCCAAATATTTAAGTTGACTTATCATTCAAAATTCCATATAATACTTCTGGACATCAGCAAGACAATAGAATACAAGGACACCTACCTGGATCCCCCAAAACAAGAATTCTGCACCCATCCATGAGCAAGTCTCTTTGTTGGAGTTTTGTGGTTTGGAGGACAGATCTGGGAGGATAGTTTTGAGAAAAAGTATCCACACTCAGGAGGCAGACCCATCACATTTTCCTGGATTCAGATATAGAAATGGCCCTGTTCCCTGAAGAGGTTGGCCTCCTTGTTATGGTAGACCCTGAAGGTGCCTAGCCGCTCAGAGCCAGCCCCTTTCTCATGTAGACTCTGAGCAATTCTAACTGCATAGGGAAGTGCAGAGAGTCTTGCCCACAGGTACCACCACATCAGCCTTGCCACCATCAGCCCAACAGCAGATTCTAAATTCATTCCCAAGTTTGGTTTCAGCCCCTCCTAGCTATGATCTGGGTCAGTTCTGCCCAGCTTGTGTCTCCTGGGAGATACAAACGTCTGAGTCCCTATGAAAGGCTTGCCAACTTCTGTCCCCCCAATAAATCCTTTACTGATTCTGCAACCCAGTCTTGACCCTTGTCATCTCAGGATGGAGTGCAGTTCCACTGCCTAGGGACATGGAAGTGGATCCAGCCAAGCCCCTGAAAGCTAGCACCTTGAGCTCATGGAAATTGTGGATCCTGAAATGGCCTTATAAATTGACTATGGCCCTTTCCAAGAGAGCATGTCTGCTCAATCAGGAACCCACCAGTAGACATGTCTATCTACAACCTTACAATCAATTTTACATATCAATAATTACCTTAAATGTAAGTGGTTTAAACTTCCCAAAGACAGAGTAGCTAAATAGATTTTTTAGGATCTGACAATGTGCTGCTTACAACAGACTCAATTTGCTCTTAACAATAAACATAGAGTGAGAGTGGAGGGAAGGAAAAAGATATTCAGTCAAACAATGACCAAAGGACAGCACAGTTAGCCTCACTCATATCAGATAAAATAGATTTTATGTCAAAAATTACAAAAAGAAATTTAGGCATAGTGGCTCACACCTGTAATCCCAGTGACATAGGAGGCTGAGGCAGGAGGTCACAAGTTCGAGACCAGAGGTAGCCTGCATAACTTAGTGAGATCCTGTCTCAAAATAAAAAGTAATAAATTCATTCACTGGGGGTACAGTTTAGTAGTACAGTGCTCCCAAAAAGCATGCATGAGGCCCTGGTTCAGGTTCTCCCCAGAACCAAATATATATATATATATATATATATATATATATATATATATATATATATATATATCAGAGCACCTAAATATGTAAATATTGAAATATCTGAAGGATTAAACTACAATAATAGTAGGGGATTTTAATACTCTGCTTTCAACAGCAGATATCCATACAGAAAACTAAAAGGGACTTTGAAACATTTTCAATGATGTTAAAAAACACTTTGGACCAAAAGGTCCTAACAGACATATATAGAATGTTCCACCCAACAAGAGCAGAATACACATAATTCTCAAGCCCACACGAAACATTCTCCATAATAGAGCATACATTAGGACAAAAAACAAGTCTTAAAATTTAAGTCATATAAAGTATATTCTCTGACCATAATGGAATAATACTAGAAATCAGTTATGGGATGAATTTTTGTCAAGTCACAAATACGTGTGAAATTAAAAACATGTTCCCAAACGCCCAATGGCCCAATAAAAAATTGAAAGAGTTACAAATTTCTTGAGACAAATAAAATTGGAAATATATGATACTAAAACATATGAGAGGCTGAAAAAAGTAGTTCTATGTGGAAAGTTTATAGTACTAAATGCATGCATCAAGAAAAGAAGGTCTCAAACAACTTAATATTACACCTCTAGGGAAAAATTTTTTCAAAGAACCCAAGCTTAAAATCAGTAGAAAGAAGGAAATAATAAAGATTAGAACATAGATAAATGAAATGGAGACTAGAAATATAATAGTAAGTATTGGGGATTTTTAAAGCACCCCATAAATAGGGTCCCTCTAACCAGCATAAGGGGCTAACACTCAGGATACATTCTACTCACTCCTTTATCCCCCCTCCCATCGAGTGAGCAAAGATGGCCCCTGACTAGCCTGCCCAGCCTCAATCACCTCAATTTTGATTGGCTACCTCTAGTATCCCAGTTAAATAACTGCCCCTATCTGGCAGGTATGACAGTTTACCCGCTGTACCTGTCAGGAATGTGCCCTGATTGGCTAACCACGGTACACACCCCCTCCCAGGAGCCTATATAAGCAAGTTCCTGGACCCCACTTTGACCCTCTTGTTTTCACCTGCTCTTTGGACCCCATCACCTTGACCCAGCGCTCCCCAATCCAGTGGAAGACCACCTAGCAAGCTGATGAGTCAAGACCAGGGGCCCCAAAGTGCCGAAGGCTACAAGCAAGCTATGAAGAGCCCCCCAATTCCTCCCACCCTTGGGAAAAAGGGAGGCAGAGAAGGTGAGCAGCAAGAGTCCAAGACCAGCAGAACACCAACTGCTTGTAGCTGTGCCTGTAAGGCTGAGCTGTACCACCAGTGAGCCTGCAGCATTGCATGCTGCAGGCTTAGAGCTAGCACTTGAGCACTTGACAGGGGCTGCTTGCTAGTTGCACCCCACTTGGGGAGCAACCCAATAAACATTCTCCCTCCTGTTTCCTGCAGAAGGTCTCATGAGATCCTTCTCTGGTGCCTCCAGCCACTACACCAACCCAGTCCAGTGGGTCCCCGATACCTACTTGGTGTCAGGGCAAGGCTCTGACCTCTGCCGGGCCTGAGCCAAATCCCGGCAAATAAGGAGGAATAAAACTAAGATTTAGTTCTTTGAAAAAAAATCAAGAAAAATTAACAGATCATTAGCCAAACTAAGGAAAAAGAAAGACAGAAGACTTAAATAAATAATCAAAATGAAAAAGGAGATTTATAATTAATTGATATCACAAAAATACAAAGGATCATAAGAGACTACTATGAATAATTAAACACCAAAAACTGAGATAATGTAAGAGAAATGAATAAATTCTTAAAAATATGCAAACTATCAATACCAAATCAAGATAAAATAGAAAATGTGAACAGACCAGTAATGAGAAAAGATATAAAATCAATAATAAAAATATTTTCCCTCAAAGAAAACTCCAAGGTTCATGTCAAAACTCTATTGAACATTAAAAGAACTAATACCAACATTTCTCAAACTCTTCCAGAATATTGAAGAAGAAAGGACATTTCCAAATTCATTTTATAAGGCCAATGCCATCCTGATTCACTTAGGGACTACAATGAAACTACAAGCCAATATCTCTAATGAACATAAATGCAAATATCTACAAGATACTAGGAAACCAAATGCAACAACGTATTAAAAAGTTTAGTCATGATAATCAAGTGAGATACTCTCCAAGGATAGGTCAACATATGCAAATAAAGGTATGTGATACATCATTAACAGAATGAAGGACAAAAATTGTACAATCATCTCACTAGATAAGGAAAAATAATTAATGAAATTTCACATTATTTCTTAATGAAATTCTCAAATAGGCATACAATGAGTGCATATCAATACAATAGAAGGCACATATGACAACCATGCATTTAATGTCATACTAAACAATGAAAAGTTCAAACTTTTTTATCTAAGACCAGGAACATAAAAGAATGTCTATGCCTACTATTTCTACTAAACATAGTTCTGGAAGTTGAGTCAGAGAAATTTGACAAGTAAATAAATAAGAAAAAGAAAACAACATAAGGTTATCCAAAAAGGAATGGAAGAAGTGAAATTTTGTTTTCTGATGGCATGATCTTATACAGAGAAAACCCTAAAGATGGGCTAGCCATGGTGGTGCACACCTGTAATCCTAGCTACTAAGAAGGCAAAAGCAGGAGGATTATAAATTTGAAGCCAGAGGCAGGTGGCATAATTTAATAAAACCATGTCTGAAGACAAAAAGGTTTTTTTAATAGACTGAGAGTGCAGCTCAGCGGTAAAGCATTTGCAAAGTATGTGCAAGGCCCTGAGTTCAGCCCCACCCCTCAGTACTGTACCTTTAAAAAAGAAAGAAAAGAGAAAAAAGAAAAGAGAAAATCCTAGAAACATCACTGATAAACAGTTTGAATTGATGAACAAATTCAGTGAAGTTTCTTGGTAAAAAATCAACAAAAAAAATCAGTAGTGTTTCTTTACACTAACAAAAAATTCTCTGAAAAAATAAACTAATAAATAAATCCCATTTTAATTATATAAAGAAAATGAAATACTTAGTAGTTGTATTAGTCAGTCCACTACTATTACAAATACTTGTTATAAATCAAGTTAAAAAGAGAAAAGGTTTATTCTGGTTCACAGTTTTGAAGGTTTCAGTCCATGGTCTCTTGGGCCTGTGGAAAGGCAGTACATCATAGCGGAGAGTGTGATGAAGTAAGCTGCTCATGTTAAGGCAGCTGGGAAACAGAGAGCAGAAGAGGAGGGGCCATGGCCCCAATATCCATCTAAGAGCATGCCTCCAGTGACCCAAAACTTCCCACTAGGCCCTACCTCTTAAAGTTTCACCACCTGTCAATACTGCTATGCTGGGGACCAGGCCTTTAACATACTGGCCTTTATAAGACAGTTAAGATCTCAACCATAGCAGAAACATATCTAACAAAAGAAGTAAAAGATCTCTCCAATGAATACTACAAAACTTTGACACATGCAATAATACATGACACAAATAAATGTCAAGTTATGCCACATTCCTGTATTAGAAGAGTTAATGTTAAAATATCCATATTACCCCAACCAACCTGCAGATTCAAAGCAATCCCTATAGAAATTCCAATGTCATTTTTTAATAGCGATAGGAAAAGCAATCATAAGGTTTGTTTGGAACCACAAAAGATCCTAACTAGCCAAAGCAATCTTGAGCAAAAAGTGCAATGCTAGAAGTATCACACTTCCTGACTTCAAAATCTATTATAAAGTTATTGTAATCAAAACAGTTTTGTACTGGCATAAAAACAGATGCTTTGACAAAAGGTATAAAACAGAGAGGCCAGACATAAACCTACATATTTATGATCAATTGATTTTTGACAAAGGTGACGAGAACACACACAATAAATTGTTCTGGGAAAACTAGATATCCATAAACAGAAGAATGAAATTGACCATCAGCTTTCATCATTTATAAAAATCAACTCAAAATGGAATGAAAACTGTAAATTAAGACAAGACACTAATAAACTACTAGAATAAAACATAAGGGAAGTCTAAAGGTCTAGGCAAAAATATCTTGGCTATGACCCCAAAAGCAAATGCTGTTACATCAAAGGAGCAGGCTTCTACACAACAAAGGAAATAATTAACATGGTATAAATAAAAAAAATCACATATTGGGAGAAAATATTTGCAAACCATACGTTTGAAAAAGGCCTAAAATTCAAAATGTATAAAGAACTCAAACAACTCAATAGTAAGAAAATAAATAACACAATCCCAAAATGGGCCAAAGAAGGAACTAAACAGACTCTTCTCAAGAGAAAACATTTAAATGGCTAACAAAGCTGAGTGTGGTGGTGAATGCCTGTAATCCCAGAGACTCAGGAAGTGGAGGCAGAAAAATTGACAGTTTGAGGCCAGAGACAGCCTGTGTAACTTAGTGAGACCCTGATTCAAAATAAAAAATTAAAGATGGGCTGGGGGTACAGCTCAGTGGTAGAGTACTAGTTAAGTATACATGAAGCCCTGGGTTCAGCCTCCCAGTATTGCAAAAAAAAAAAAAAAAAAAAAAAAATTTAAAAATGGCCAATAAGTATATGAAACATTGCTCATCATCACTAGTCATTACATAGATACAAATTAATATCAAAATGAGATGCTATCTCACATGTTAGTATGACCATTACAAAAAGACAGAAAGTGGTGTGTGTTGGGAAAAGTGCAGCATAATCAGAATCCATGTGCACTTTTAAGAGGAGTATAAATTTTTACAGCAACTATGGAAAACAATGTGGGATCTTCAAAGAAAATTAATATTAGAATTACCATATGATTCAACAGTCTCATGTCTGGGCATATATCCAAGTGAATTAAGAACTATATGCCAAAGAGATATCAGCATTCCCATGTTCATTGCCACAATATTTATAATAGCAAAAATATAGAAGCACCTAGATGTCCATCACCTGAAGAATGGATAAAGACAACATGGTATACATAATTTCATATATACCATAGAATACTATTCAGCCTTAAGAATAGGGGAAATCCTGTTATTTTCAGGAAAATGGATGAATTTGGAGCACAAAATGCTAAGTGAAAGAAGCCAGACCCAGAAAGAAAAATACCACATGCTCTCACTTATATGTGGAATATAAAAATGCTAAACTCTTACAGAAGAGTAAGATGTTGGTTATCAGAGTTTGTGAAGGAGGGGGTGGATAAAGAAAAGAGAAATGATGATCAAAGAGTAAGAAGATTTGGTTGGAGGGGAATATTAAAGAGTGATTTGTTATAAAGAATAACTATAGTAATAAATGCCTGCAGCTGTAGCCCTGTGACATCCAATCCTGTCAGATCTCGGAAGATAAGCAGGGTTGGGCCTGGTTAGTACCTGGATGGGAGACTGCCTGGGAACACCAGAAGCTGTAGGCTTGGGAGAAGGACCTGGCAACCCCCTCCCAAAAATCAATCTGCCATTGAAAACCCTATGACAGCAAAGAAACACTGACAATAGTGTTTCCCCTGTTGTACAGAGGGTCGCTATGAGTCGGATACCGACTCCATGGCACCTAACAACAACAACAACATAGTAATAAATAATATATGTTGTAAAATTTCCCCCCAAATTAATTGTTTTTACCACAAAAATTATAAATATGTGAGGTAATGGATATTTTAATGATCTTGATTTAATCATCTGACTTCATGAACATATATCAAAATATCGCAGTTTACTCCATAAATATATACTATTCAATTAAAAATAAAATTAAAATGGAAATAAATAAAAATAAATATAGAACAACAAATTGACACTATAAAAAGAAAGCCATAAAAATATCTCAAAAAGGCAGAAAAAGTATTTGGCAAAATTCAACACTTATTAATGGAGAAAAAAACATGATTTATCAAACCAAGGATAATGGAAAACATTCCCAATTCAATAAGAGGAATTTATGAAGTCTAATGCTAACATCATACTTTAAGTTGAAATATTAAGTCCTTTCCCCTAAGATAGGGAAAACAAGACCAAAATATTAATTCTCACCACTTCTATTCAGCATTGTACTGAATGCCCTGGCCAAAGTGATCAAGAAAAAATGTTTAGAAATAACAGGCATACAAACTAGGAAAAGAAAAAATATATCATAATTTGAAGATGATATGATGAGTACACAGAGTACAAAAAGTGACTAATTTTCATGAGGGCCCCAGGACGCAAGACAAATATATAAAAATCAATTGCATTTATATTTACTAGACACACCTGACAGAATGGGAGGAAATATTTGTCAACTCCATAGTGGCTGGGGTTACCTCAGTTGGTATAGTGCTGCTCTGCACTCTTTGAGGCCCTGGGTTCAATGCCCCCCACCACAAAAATGGGAGAAGAACATGGCATCCCACTTCCAAACCAATCCTGAAATAATCAATCACTGAAAACCCTATTAGGGTCACTATGAGTTAGATTCAACTAGACAGCACCTAACAGCAACAAAAATACCAATATTATTAAAATAACATAAAAATTAAATATTATAATAACTAAATGCAACAAATGGTGGATACAACCTTTATATTGAAAAATGGAAAACACTGAGTAAAGGAATTAGTGAAGACTTAATTAAAGGAATAGATTTGTCATGACTAGATGTTAGAAGACTAAATATTTTTAAGATGTTCATTCTTTCTAAATTTCTCCTTGGACTTAATCCATTCCCTACCAAAATCCCAAAGATTTCTAGTAAAAATTGGTAAGAAAATTTTAAAATTTATACGAAGGTGCAAAGAACCCAGAATATCCAAAATCATTTTTTTTTTATGTTAAACCCATCTAGGTGTGATGTAACATGCTTGTCATCCCAGCACTTCACAGGACAAGGCAGGAGGATGAAGGCCAGCCTGGGCTACACAGCTAAATCTTGTGTCAAAGAAATAAAAAGATTCACAGGTTGGAGTTACACAAACTGATTACAAAACTTAGAATAAAGCTACAATAACTGAACCACTTTTGGATTGGTATATGATAGATGAAGAGCTCGATGAACAGACTAAAAAATTCAAAAATATTCACGAATTTCTTGTCAATTGCTAAATAAATTAAGAAAGGAAGAGTGTTTTGTGTTAAGAATATGTACTATTTTTATAGCATTAAAGCAAGCAAAATTTTCTTAAGACAAAGAAAACATAAGTCTTAAAGTAACGATTCACTAATTGCAAAGTGTCTGCTCATGCAAGGACTCCATTTTAAAAATGGGTAAGCCACTGGCTGGGAAAAATATTGATAAGACATATACATACAACAAAATATTTATATCTGGAATATATAAACACTCCAGCAATAAGCAATAAAATAAAGATTAACTCAGGCTTTTTTAAAAAATGGATAACTTATTTTAGAACAATTCAAAAAATAAGACATTCAAATGTAAAATAAGTATATGAAAAGTCCTCCATATTATTTGTCATCAGAAAAATTCAAATTCAAATGAAAACCACAAAGAGGTATCTTTGACACCAACTAGAGTAGTAAATAAATAAAGATATAAGTATACTAATTATAGGGTAGAATGTGGAGCAATTGGAACTTTCATAACTTGTTGCTGAGAGTATAAAATGCAAAGTACTCTGGAGAATTGTTTTCCAGTTTCTTGTTAAAATTAAATATACTCTATAACCAAGTATTATATAATGTTAAAGGAAATGAGAATTTGTACTTGCAAGAGGGCTTGTTTAGGAATAAGACCATAGCTCAGTGGGACAGCACTCACCCAGCATGAGCAAGGCCCTGGGTTCAATCCCCACTATTAAAAAAAAAAAAGGTGGGGGTGTGAGGAGAGAAAGAAAGAGAGGGAAGAAAAAGGAGGCTTGTTCAAGAATATTCATAGCAGTTTTATTCCTAATATCCCAAATCAGGAAATAACCTATCCTGTCTGGAATAATTTCAGGCAAGGGAATCCTACCCAAAAATGTAAAAAAATGAGACATTGAAAAAACAGAAGGGGGAAAAGGAGAAGAAAAAAGAGAAAAAAGAAAAGGAAAGAACCAACTACCAATACACAAAATCTTAAAAAATATTTTCTTAAAATGAAAAGTCCAGACACGAAAGAATATATCAATATGATTCCATTTACATGCAATCTGAGAGTTCATAAAACTAATCCATGGTAATAAAATCAAGAAAATCATTGCCCAAAAAGGGGCTTGAAACTGACTGGAAAGAAACATGATAGAATTTTCTAAGACCATGAAAATGTTCCACATATTATTTTGTGTTGTGATAACACCAGAGAAAAGAATAGTCAAAATAGATCAAAATGAATACTGAACTCATAGATATTATTGCAGGCCAATTAGGTTTTGAATTCATATTATCCCCAAGACTAATTTAACTTTATTGCTTTATTTCTCAGTAAATAACAGCATAGCCAAACAAGTGCTTCAGCCCAAAACTTAGGAATTATCTTTGAATATACCCTTTATAACCTTTATTTCCTATCATTGGTTGACCCAGGGTCTCATGCATCCTAAGTAAGTGTTCCACCACTGAGCCCATATATTTATTTATTTATTTTTAAGATAGGATCTTGCTAAATTGCAAAGGCTGCCCCTGGCCTGTACTCTGTGTTGCTCTAGCTTCAGCCTCTCCAGCCACTAGGATTACAAGCACGTACCCCAGTGCCCAGGTTCATTTGGTTTTCTTGAATTTTCTTATAAATACCTTGCATATTAGCCTCCTACAGGTCCCTATGTCTCTACTTTTGTCTTCTTGCAATATACTCTCCACATTTTATATGCTGATATTTTATAAGTTCACATGTATTAAAACTTTTAACATTTGTCTCAGGAAAAATAAAACGTTATATATTTGTAATATTTTCTACAAAGCTGTGTATACGTAGTGACTAGAATTTGTGTCATAATATTTACCTGTATAAAAATCAGTCATGTTTGGCCTCATACATATATAAAAACTCAGTAATGCTAGCAATTTACTAATTTCTAAAGATTGGTAAGAAACTTTACCAATTTTATCAACTTCCAATGAAAAGACAGAAGTTAGGTAGGTTAACTTTCACAAGATTAAGTTCATGTGTGGCAAAGCTGGAATTTAAATTCATGTCTGTTTGGTTCCAAAGTCTGTCTTCTGAATTTTAATGACAGCTGGAAATTGTGTTCATGGATTATTGGCTGCATATAGCTGTGATTTATGTGGTTGAGTATGATAATTACAAACACTATAGTAGCTAGGTTTATACCAACTATTTCTCTTATGATTCTTAGTGATCAGCTCCCATAAAAATTTGCATAGGAATGCCCCAATAATAAGGTCAGCATATGGATCAATTTATGTGCTTTGTAAATTGTTCTAATGACAGAAATAACACACGGAGGCTGCCAAAAGGCAACAAAACCCATATAATTTATTGGAAATCTCAAAGGCATATTTCTAATGTAAAGAAAGTGGCTATGAAAATAGTACTAATCATCAATTTCTGGGAAGCCAATGGGAGAGAGAAGCCCTGACATATTTTCAAATCTCTTAATGAGAATATCACCTGCAGCCATACCACTGTGGCATCCAATCCCGTCAGATCTCAGAAGCTAAGCAGGGTCGGGCCTAGTCAGTACTTGGATGGGAGACCACCTGGGAACAGCAGAAGCTGTAGGCTTGAGAGAAGGACTGGGCAACCCACTCCCAAAAAACAACCAGCCATTGAGAACACTATGAATAACAGAGAAACACAATAGTACTGTTTCGCCTGTTGTAGGCAGGACCACTATGAGTTGGACACTGACTCAACAGCACCTAGCAACAACAAAATGAGAATATAACACTTTCAGAACAATGGTAAACGGGCTAACACAATTCTTCTCTTCAAGACACATACTTTACAGAGTATTTAATCCCCACTTCAACTGCAACAAAAAGTGGATTTGGCTTGTTCTTGTTTTCTAAAACCCTGAAGTGTATCATTGGGTTATTTGAGGTGTCTCTGATTTTTTAATGTAGGTACACATAACTTCAAATTTCCCTGTAGGAACTACCTTTGTTATATCCCACAGGTTCTGGGAGGTTATGTTTTCATTTTTACTGGATTCTAGAAATTTTTAAATTTTCTACCCTGATTTCTTCAATGACTCACTATTATTCAAAAGTATATTATTCAATCTCCATGTGTTTATATGTTTTCTGTAATTCCTTTGCTGCTAGTTTCTAGTTTTATTCCATTATGATCTGATAAGACACAAGAAATTATTTCATTTTGTAGTATTTGTTACAACTTGCTTTATGGCCTAAAAGGTAGTCTATTTTGGAGAAAGTTCCATGAGCTGCTAAGAAAAATGTGTATTTCATAGCATTGGATGGAATATTCCATAGGGGAGACACTTCAAGATCTAGACATAAGCAATGGCTTCCTAAAATAAGACTCAAGTATTTAAGAAAATAAGAAGAATAATCAAGAAAAGGGATATTATCAGATTAAAATCTTCAGCACAACAAAAGAAACAATTAGCAAAATGAGGAGACAGGCTACAGAAAAAGAGAAAATCTTTGCCAGCTATTCTTCCAACAAAAGATAAATATCCATAATATATAAAATTAGTACTTAGAAAAATTAGCACCAAAAGGTCAGTAATCCAATCAATAAATGAGCAAATGAACTTAACAGGTACTTCTCAAAAGAAGAAATACAAAAGACCAATAATTACATGCAAAAATATACAACATCTGTAGCCATCACAGAAACATGAATATAGACTATATTGAGATGACATTTTATCCCAGCCAGAATGGCTATCATCAGGAAAACAAAAAAGGATACACCAAAAAAGGGAACTTTATACACTGTCAATGGGAATGTAAATTAGTATAGCCACTATGGGAATCAGTAGGTAGTTTCTTTAAAAATCTAAACATGAAACTAAACATGACCCAGTTATACCATTAGTGGTTATATACCAAAAGGAATCAAAGTCAGCATACAATAGAGATACCTACACACCCATGCGTGTGGTGGCACTATTCTCAATAGCCAAATTATGGAATCAGCCTAGATGCCCAAAAACAGATGAACAGATAAAGAAACTGTGTAGTGACTGTCTGCAAGACATGTATATGGAGATTTATTCAGCCATAAAGAAAAATGAAATCAAATCATTTGCAGGAATATGGATGGAACTGAACATGATTTAAGCAAAATATGCTAGACTCAGAAAGACAAATATCACGTTTTGTTCCACATGTAGAATCTAGGGGAAGAAAAGACATAAAATGAGCAGAAGGACTATTAGAAAAGAAGAATAGGATTGGGGGAAGCAGAAGAGAGGTTAAGAGAGAGTGATGGGGGTTGATATGATTGAAGTATGTTAGGCACATATGAAAATGTCACAGTGAAACCCATTATTTTTTGCAATTAATATGCACTAATTTAAAAAAAAGAAGTAGAATCCAAACCACAGAAGCAACAGTAATATATGATACCCATACTAGGATCTTGAGAGACACTGAAAAATGCTTAAAGAAATCCACTTAGCATTTTGCACTAAAACATATTTTATGTATTTTTATAATGTGGTAAAGTTGAGAAGAAATTTCTAATAACTAAATATTGTTGTTAGATGCCGTTGAGTCATGTCCAACTCATAGAAACCCTCATAGGGTTTCAAATGCCTGACTGTTTCAAGATTGTTTGCGGATTGTTTGCCACATCCTTCTCCTATGTTTGTGGTGCTGAGGATCGAGCCTAGGTCCTCAGAAAGTATGGAGCAGCACTCTACCAACCCCAGGCCCAATAACTAAATATACCTTTGCAATTCAGGACACACAGACTTACTTCTTTTTCTCATTTATGCCTTAATAAAAATCTCTGTGCAAAGTGAGAGTATAAGATTACAAAGAAGGTTGGTATGATATGTTTGATGTGTTTAGATGCATTTCACATCATGGCCAACTTAGACTAGTAAACTAGAAGACAGTATAGTGTATTGGAGTCCCTAGACAATGTGATGAGTCAGTGGATTCACATATAAATCTTGGAGAGAAGTTTAAAATGTATATATCTATAAAAATATCTCAGTTGATGCAACCTTTCTCTGGCAGACATAGAGCCTATGATATAGTCCATACTATGATGCATCTCTATAGATCCTGAGAAGTATTGTGGAGAATCACCATAATTGACAGATTTCCAACAACTTTAAGTTCTTTACTAACTTCTTCCCTATTATGAAAAATTCAGCTGTGTTATCAGAAACTCATCCTAATTTTTACTAAAAGTATCTTTCAAATGGCATTGTGTCAGAACTAGGAAAATAGGACCATATATTTTTTTCAAAAGTAAGTGAATGTACATTTGCTTAAACATAAGACTTCATTCTAAACTGAAAAAAACCCACATGAATTCACAAATTGTACTGTTCTATGGAACTATATTTCATTAACATATGTAAAAATATCATATTTACATTAAAATAGTTTTATGGAGCTAGATATAGTTCATATGGTATAAATGTGCTAGTGTAGGCAAATATTATTCATACTGAATAATTAAGTCTCTAACTTGCAACAACAGAGTCAAAAGATGTAAACAGAGTGGAACTGTATGGTCTGTTATAAATTGAATGTTGTGTTTTCCCTAAATTCATATGTTGACGTGCTGACCCCCAGTTACATTAGTTGATTTTGGAGAAAGCCACTAAAGATATAATTAAGATTGAATAAATTCAAAATAGACTCTCAGCTTAAAGGACTAGTATCCTCATCAAAGGGCAGGGATTTAGCTCAGTTGGTAGAGCGCTGTACTGTAGTGTCTGAGGTCCCTAGTTCAATTCCCAGCACCACAAAAATGGGAGAAGGGCCTGGCAATCCACTCCCAAGGCAATCCCGAAACAGTCAGCCATTGAAAACCCTATGAGGGTCGCTATGAGTCGGATACCGACTCGACGGCCTAACAACAACAACAACAATCCTCATCAAAAAGGACACCAGAGAATTTATTCTCTCTTTACCCACTGAACAAAGGCTATGTGAGGACACCTTGAGGTAATAGCCACCTAGAAGCCAAGAAAAGGACCCTCACCAGAAGACAAATTTACTGACTTCCCAGCCTCTAGAATTATGTGAAAATAAACTTCTCTCTTTCAAGGCCCTCTGTCTGTGGTACTTTGCTTCAGCAGCACAAGCTGACCAGTACATGATTCCTTCAATTTCAAGATGCAGCAACATTTGATATGCAAAAGAGTGGGCTTCCCTTACCCCAGTTAGAGTGGCTACTATTAAAAAAGACAAAAAATAACAAATACTAGGGACGGTGGAGAGTAAGGGAAAATCTTGGACACTATTGGTGGGAATGTAAATTAGTACAGCCATAATAGAAAACAGTATAGAAGTTCCTCAGAAGGCTGAAAATAGAACTACCATATGCTCCCAAAGGAAATGAAAGCAGCATGCTGAAGAGACACACTACAGCGTTTGTCATTGTTGTTAGGTGCTGTCGAACAGTGTTTATCTCAGCATTTCACAGTAGGCAAGATAAATAATTAATTTAAACATCCATCAACAACAAAAATTGCGTCAAGAAAGTGTGAGAGATATGCATGGTGGAATTCTATTTGGCCATAAAAAAGCAGGAAGTTCCTGCCATTCGCAACAAACATACATGAACTTCGAAGACATATAATGTTAAGTGATAATCAGGCACAGAAAGTCAAATGCCCCATGATCTCAGTCATAAGTAGAGTCTTAAAAACTTGATCTCATAGAGAAATTGAGAGAAGAATAGTGGTTATGAGACTGGAGAGAGCAGGGGGCAGGCAGGGAGGAAGAGAGGTTGGTCAACAAGTACAATGTTACAGTTAAGTAGCAGGAATAAGTACTGGTGTTCTATGGCAGAGTAAAATAAATATACTTAGCAATAATGCATTGTGTATCTCAAAATAGCTAGAAGATGGCACACACCTGTAATTGCAGTGGCTCGGGAGGCGAAGGCAGGAGGATCACAAGTTCGAGACCAGAGGCAGTCTGCATAACTTAGCAAGGCCCTGTCTCGAAAAGTAAAAAAAAAAAAAAAAAAAAAAAAAAAAAAAAGCTAGAAGAGTTTGAATTACTAAAAGAAATCATGAAAGTTTAATGTGATGCATATCCTAATTACTAAGTTGGTCACTATTCAATGAACACATAAATCAAAACACCACATTATCCCTCAAAAATATGCCAAAATATTATTTGCCAACAAAAAAGTAAAATTGATTAATAGAAAAGAGTATGCTTTCCTGACAAGTCATTAGAAATTGCTCAATGATATAGGTCTTTTAAAACTACTGTTTATTGTTTATATTTAGTCAAGTTAATTTGAATATAAGGACTTCCTGAAAAGTTTTCAAAGCAATTGCAACTGAGCATGAAAGTAACTCCCCAAATTAGATGACTGCCTATGTAGTCTTGCCTTCCTAAATTTAATAGCTAGATGAATCATTTCACTATGTCAACATGGTTTTCATTGTGAATAACTTATGACTTCATTGTGAATAACTATTTGGTGCTAATAAAGGCTTTGGGACTGCAAGAGCAGCTGAAAAATATCTGTGAGTAAGAATTACAAAGAAAAACTATTTTTCATTTTCCTTCTATAAGAAAACACTTGTTCCCGGCAGCACACAGGATAAACATTGATAATTTAGTTTACTCATATGTAAATCTGAAAAGTATCTTCTAATTATGAAACAAATATCCATGAAAATTTCAAAGAACTACACAAAATATATCTAACTTGGATGACAAGAATTTTTTTAATTTAAAGTGCCTCTAGAAGACCTACAGTAGAGATACTTTGAATTGAACTATATTGATTTTGAAATAATTGAATACCTCATTTTGTCATATAAAATTCCAATATTCAGTGAAGACAAGTTACTTTACCAAGTAAAGTAGTAATTATATTATGCTTTTCATCTAATAAATACTCCGTCAATCAAATAGTTTGTACTTCCTAAAGCTAGAGAATATTCATTTAAGAAGTATGACTATCAATACATACTAATTAAAATTCCTACTTTTTTTCTTCCATCTATTCTGTTCTGTAAAATGTTTAAGGAGATGGAAGTATAAGCAAAACTGATTTAATAGTTGCAAAATGGAAGCGCCGGGCACGGTGGCGCAAGCCTGTAATCCCAGAGGCTCAGGAGGCAGAGGCGGGAGGATTGCAAGTTCAAGACCAGAGGCAGTGTGTGTAATTTAGGGAAACCCTGTCTCAAAAAGTGAAAAAAAAAAAATTGGGCTGGAAGCGGCAGCTCAGTCATCTATACTTGCAAAGGATGCAAGTGCAAGACCTTGGGTTCAACCCCCAATACTGCAAAAAAAAAAAAAGTTGCAAAATGGATATATCCAATAACTTATTACTCTGTACCCTACTATTATTGTTGTTGGTTGATTGTTAGGTGCCGTTGAGTAGTGTCCAGTTCATAGCAACTCTCCTATAGTTTTTAATGGCTGATTGTTTCAGAATAGCCTCAGGAGTGGATTGCCATGTCCTTCTCCCATATTTGTGGTGCTGGGAATCAGACTGGGGACCTTAGAGACCATAGAGTGGTGCTCTACCAACTGAGCTAAATCTCAGCCTCTTTATTGTTGTTAGGTGCCATCAAGTCAGGTCTGACTTATAGGGATCCTATGTACAACAGAATGAAACACAACCCAGCACTGTGCCATGCCAGTGTTTTCAAAGGATAATTGTTTTGGGATTGTTTCAGGAGTGGGCTGCCAGGTCCTTCTCCCATTTTTTGCAGTGTTGGGGATTAAAGTCAGGGCTTCAGCACACACAGAGCAAGCTCTCTACCAACAAAGGTAAGACAAAGAAGAAAGAAAGAAAAAAGAAAGAAAGAAAGAGAGAGAGAGAGAAAGAAAGGAGGGAGGGAGGGAGAGAGGGAAGGATGGAAGGAAGGAAAAAGAAAGAAAGAAGAAAGAAAAAGAGAGAGAGAGAAGTATGAGAGAAGGAATATAAAGAGAGATATAGTACAAGAAACCTAATTTGCAATCATTTGCTTCAATTTAAGTTAAATAAAGTTCAATTACTTTAGTAATCTGCCTGGCGAATTTGAGTTGCTATTTCTTACACAGGCAGGAGGTTCTGAATGCTTTTGGGATGTTATATGACAAATGTTAAAAGACTAGCATGCCTACTACACCAGTATTACCGAACACATGTCAAAAACTTATTTAACTGCTTCAGAAAATAAGGTAAGATATAATAACCATTTCATAGAGAACACAAAAAAACTAAAAGTATACATGGAATAAAGGAATGATGAAATAAAATATACAAATAATTTGACTCTCCCTTTTTCCCTGGAGTACTTAGAAGGTGAAGGGAGAGGGAAATCAATTGACTCTCCACCTGGCACAATTTATTCATGTGTTTATTGACAAGTAGCATTTCTCATTGCTAATAGTTATCTACAATTTTCAGAGTTATAAAATAGCCCAAAAAGCTATGAAAAGTTGGAACTGGTAAGCCAAGAAGATATGATAGTCTGAACACTTTTCCACAGCAGACAATAATTTAATTTTCATTATCCCCAGTTACCTAACAGTGGTCTTCCATTGCTATTCAGCTGCATACACTCTTCTGGAAATAACGAAACTGGACTGTCTCTATGTGTGAGCAATTAGGAGTAACTAGAGCAGCTTCTCAGTGTCATCAGTGATCAAAAGGGACCTATCTGAAAGGAAGCCTGAAGCAGTACCACTGTGGCATTTGATCCGTTCAGATCTTAGAATCTAAGCAGGGTCAGTCCTGGTTAGTACTCCGATGGGATACCACCTGAGAACAGCAGGTGCTGTAAGCTTGGGAGACGGACCTGGCAACCCACTCCCAAAAACCAATCGCCCGTTGAAAACCCCATGAATAGCAGAGAAGCATTAACAGTAGTGTTTCACCTATTGTATGTAGGGTTGTACTCAACAGCACCTATCAACAATCTGAAGGGTAAATTCAACTCCAGAACTTTGCTTTGGAGTTCCAGCTGAACTGCTATTGTTCTGACAGAACCCATGTGAGCACAGCCCAGGGATAGATTAATCATTTCATAATGTCTAGACCATGTAGGGGAACTTTTGTTCTTCAATGGAAAACTATGCATTGTCTATTGCACATCCTTCTTGATTATCTGATCCAGATTGTGTGGGAACTATTTTACCAAAAAAATTCTTGTCCATTCGTATGCAAATAAATTCTGTGAAGAGACAAGTTGTGCCCAGTGGGAAAGTCTATTTGCCTCCATATGTACATTCATTTCAACATCCCATAATTCCATATATATTCATGCTTCTTTGACTTCTCTTACAAATAACTTGTAGTGTCTTAGCAGTTTCCTCATTAATGAGTTAAATAAATCTTTAATGTGCTCTCATTTTTATACCCATATAATAATCATGATTTTACTTGCCTTTGAAAATTATTCCTTAGCAACAGCAACGTGAGAGCAGCCTTCATGCTTCTGTTGTTTTCTTAAATGCCCAGATGCATTATTTGGGGGAGTGTGTCATGAATTCCATGAATGGCCAATTGAAAGCAATGTTTTAATTATTGCCAAAATACACAATATTGTGCCGTATTCATTTCTGCTGAACCTAATAAATCAGTGTTCTCTTTAAAGACAAGAGAATTGGGTTGGACTCTATCCAGAGAGGATGACATAAGCCTTTTGCTTTATAGTCACACAATATCACAAGACATCTGTACCTTTCACTAGTCTTCCAGCTAAGGATGATTTACTATGTGCCTCACCTGACGCAGGGAAGAAATTAACTCTAGCTTAAAAATAGGAAAAAAATTCATCTTTATTTAGATTTATAAGTTAGGGAGAACAAATGTAAAAAGAAAAAGTACATTATTCTAGACAGGGAGTATTTGTAAAGTAAAGATTCAAAAGAAGAAACAATGATGTGAAAATAATGACATTTAAACTCTAATCTATACCTTATTGTTAAAGTACCAATAACTGCATATAACAAGTGAGATTTCATCAATAGGATGTATCAACCCAAGTTTTGTGCACAAACAGAGGAATGGTGACTGCATGATGAAGTCAAATGACTGCTACTTGGCTCCCCAGGTCCACAGAATTCTCCTAATGTTAGTAATTTTTTCTTCTTTTAATTGACTTTCTGGCTTCTAAAAATTATTTAACTATAATTATGGGAAGAATAACACACCAAGTCCTTTATGCCTCAATGTGACTGTGTTTAGAGATCAATTTCCTTCTGTATCAATAAATACTGGAATAACTTTGATAACATTAAACCCCAGGCATGTTGTTATAGTGGAGAATATACTTACTCTAAGATTAGAAATTGGAATGTCTAAATTAGAAACAAATGTATATTTTTAAAAATAAAGTGAGTAGCAGCCAGATTTTACCAATTTGAAAGTATTTATGTTCAGTTTTATTTGCTCTGCCAAATCAAATCCTTTTTCCTTTCTTTCTTGCTTTTTTTTTTTTTTTTTTTGATATTCACTATGATGCATCTGATACTCATTTTCAAAATAGAACCCAGTGACATATAATTGGGTAAAGAGTAAAAGGGTTAGGGTGGATGGGAATTTTTCCCAAATGGAACTTCTGGTTATTAAACAAATCAATTTCAAATAACTAATTCATAGAGTTATCAAATAGAAGAAAGAAAGTCTAAGAGCATTCCAGACAACTAAGAAGATTCCTTTAGAAAAAATTTAGCAGATCCACTCACTCTAAGATGTATCATTCTGTATCTGCTCCCTCATCTCTCCAGTGAATAGTTTTAAAAATCATAAATATTACCATGCACCCTGGCACATCCCTGTAATCTCAGCGAGTGGGGAGACTGAGGCAGGAGGGTTGAGGGTTTGAGGCCAGAGGCAGCCTGTGCAATTTATCAAGACTTTGCCTAAGAATAAAAAATTTTAAAAAGGATTGAGCATGCAGATCAGTAGTAGAGCACTTGCCTTGTATGCACAAGACCTTGGGTTCAACCCCACAGTGCTAGTAAATAAATAAATAAATATGGATACCATACTGTCAGATTCTTCTGCTGCTGCCAATTCTGAGGAAACAAGCCAACAATCTGTTTCAAAGTGTAATGATTACCTGTAAAACTTATCTCTTCTCTCCATTCTACCAGCACAGAAAAGGTTAAGTTCAAAGAACTATACCCTAAGATGGGCAAATGTTCCTGAGGATAGCTGTTATCTTGTGATTTTACTTATAATGTTTTACTGAATACATCAAACTACCTCAATGTAATTTAGTCTCTGATAAAACACTTTACCATCTGGCTTAGTTCTTTCTAATACCTTCATGAGTTTTCCAAAACTGATCAGAAAAGAGTCATTTGTTGCATTTCTTGATCCTCTTGTCACCTCACATTTAATGATTACTTATTAATATATCTCAAGCTAATACTACAGAATGTGAAGAAATGCAGGTGCTCTGACTGGTGTAATTAGAAAAATATTATTATTGCCATGAAATGAACAAAGGGCCTCTAATTATATACATTAATAGGATAAAGTATTCTGCTTATGACGGTTAATGATATGAGTTTATGGTTGAGATTTCCAGCATTCTCAGATCATACTGTTTGTTATATTAGGCAATTAGTAAATTGGTTCAAACTGCACAAAGTAGTTTTAAAATTCAACCACACTTGTGATGATGTGTGTTTCTCTTTCTCTTTTCATTCTCGTATGACAGGAAATGCTCCTGAATATCACTGAGCCAGCTCTTCATCAGAGCACTGCTAATACTTGGTATTAAAATATTTCTCCTAGAATGGCTCTGGATTTAAAAATATTGATTAAACCATTTTGGTGTATTCTCTCCCCTAAAATAGAGACTCATACTGACAAACTAAAAGAGCTTGTGAAAATGAATCCAATCAGACATGACACTTACAGGGTATATAAAAGCCATATTATCCTCAAAAATAGTAGGTAAAAAACAGAAAATTATTTTGAGCTACTAATACTTCAAGTGGGATTCAAGTGGTTGTGGTTTTGATGAAAAGCAACATCTACAATATGTCTGAAAAGCAATATATCCCCAAGTATGCATATATGCAAAGTTACTTATAAAATAAACCTTAATGTACTTAATAAGTATTCAATAGAAAAGAAAATTTAAAAATATATGGTGTTTTTCTGTCTCCTTTTAGATACTCTGATTCGTGAGACAAATTCCCTTCATGATTTTTTCAAATAAAATTGTTTTATATGCATAACCTTGTGGTTTTATGACCACTGAAAGCATTTTCTCCAGGAATAGGTGATAATATTCTCTTAGTACTTCAGCTCTTTCCTTTTTTATCATTTCAGGCATTTGGAGAACCCGAGGGAAATCTCCTAACAGTCAAGAAGGTCATTAAGAGTCAGCAGTATGGTTTTGTAGTTCAGTGATATGAACCATTACTCCAATAAATGCTGAAAATATCATGCTAACCTCTATCGGGCTGCTGTAAGAAAGGAGCCTCTGTTACACTTCTGTAAGTTGGATATCATAAGTATAGTTTCCTTGATTTTATCTTGTTTAAGCATCATTTAAAGTACCATATCATTGAGATTACTTTATCATGGTTGAAACCTAGAGTCCAGAATATAATTTTCACATTTTAGATTGGTTAACTTATTTGACAACAACACTGAGTTGTGTCTAAAAGGCATAAATAAAATAAGTAATACATGGTAAGTAATATATGATATGTGCCTCTTGCCTGAGGTTAAAATCTTAAATGATTTCTACATGATATGGCCTTATATTGTGTATTTTTCTGTAAGAATTTTCCTATTCCTTTGGTCTATCTCAGTAGCAATGATAAATGATGAAAAATTGAATAATTTCTAAATAATTTTAGAACAATGACATAATTCCATTAGTGTCACTTTTTTGTTTTATTGTAAGGACATAGTATCCAATCAGAATGTTCATGATCAGTCAGGAAATGGAGATTTTGCCACAAAGTGTGTTGTCTTTATATATAGTGTTCTATTGGAAAATACATAGAATACTTATTATTTATAAGGCATTGGGTTAAGAGCTGTGCTAGATGTAATGAATAGGGAACATACCTTTTAATTTCAAAATTTAAATATGAAAAGATATTTCACAAAGCATGGTGAAATGGATCTAAAAACCTGAAATGGGTTGATTCTGTACCACACCAATGTGATATTGGGCAAAACGCTCAAAATTTCTTAGCCTGAACTTCACTGGCCAAGATAAGAATTAACTACTGATACAGGCAGCCTGCAGCCATAGCCCTGTGGCATCCAATCCCATCAGATCTCAGAAGCTAAGCAGGGTCGGGCCTGTTAGTACTTGGATGGGAGACCGCCTGGGAACACCAGGTGCTGCAGGCTGGGGAGAGGGACCCGGCAACCCACTCCCCAAAATCAGTCTGCCATTGAAAACCCTTTGAACAGCAGAGAAGCACTGACAATAGTGTTTCCCCTATTGTATGTAGGGTCACTATGAGTTGGATTCTGACTCGACGGCACCTAACAACAACAATACAGACACAGGCAAGGCTATTATAAAGATAAACTGATGATATGCAAGGTACTGTGTAACCTGGACATGCATTTTTTAATTCTCATGTATTTATCTGTTTTTTGTTGTTGGGTTTTGTTTTTGTTTTCAGTACTGATGGTTGAAGTCAGGACCTCAGTTATGCTAAGGCAAGTGCTAAGCCATACCACTGAGCCACATCTCCAGTCCCTTTTTTTATTTTATTTTTTATTTTGAAACAGGGTCTCACTAAATTGCACAGGCTGCCTCTGACCTCAAACTCATGATCCTCCTGTCTCAGCCTCCAGAGTAGCTGGGATTACAGGTGTGTGCCATAGCATCATCCCTTGTCTGTGTGACTTTAATACTAATGGAAAGACCAAATAAAGAGGAAGAGGTTGAAAGAACAAGATGATAGAATTGATGAATTAGCTTTGTGGAAAATCTTAGCAAAGACAGGTTCTAAACACAGACTTGTGATTAGTCTCATTTACTAAGACTAGAGAGAACACTCTAGAGACAAACATAGAAGTAGGAGGAGGATCAGGAATGAGTCAGTAACTTCTACTTTTCTCTGTGAAAGTCAAAGGTGCAGGAGTCCAAGGTTGCAGGGAAACAAGGTAAGGTGTTTTGTGTGAAAGTGGAAGAATCAAGATAATTGTTGAAATGAGAACTGTGGTTGCATTTTATAACTGTCTCTGGCTGTACATAAGAGCAGGACTGCACAAGGCAAATTTTAATGTTTTTAAGTTTTCAAGTGTACTATAAGTGATGACATAGAACAGTAAAAAGACAAAGAGATTGAGGCTGTTAGCCAAAAGACCTTTGAAATAATGAATAATGTGTTTAGAAAATGAAGGAATACCTAAAATAAGCCCAGACTGGGAAAAATAATTGTATGTCAAGAGACTGAAAGTTTCAACAAGATCAAAAAACACTTTTGCAGGGACATATTAAAGGAAATAATGCTGTATTCATGCAGGGCACTGTGGCACACCCCTCTAATCCCAGTGACTCAGGAGGTTGAGGCAGGAGGATCATGAGTTGGAGGCCAGAGGTAGCCTGCATAACTTAGCAAGACCCTGTCTCAAAATAAAAATAAATAAGTAAATAAATAGATAAAAAGTGGCTTGGGGTGCCACCCAGTGAAAGAGCACTTCCAATGGGTAAGACCCTGGGTTCAACCTCCAAGTACAAAAAAAAATGTAAATAATAAACAACAAATAAACAAGCAAGTATGTTGTGTTAAAAAAGGAAGGCAATGGAGTTTAAGCACTCTAATCTTACTATGTGGAGATTCAATGTCAGGGAAAGGCAAAATTCAAAGTCCAGGACATAACTTTGGAGATAAGTCATGGAAAAAAATCATGAGCATCATGGCATAGAGAAAATGAGGAGCAATGATATTTGAAGGGGATTTATATGTTGAAAACACACAGGATAATAGAAGACAGAGGGATAAGGAGAACTATAAGATAGGAATCAAGATTCTCACTAATGCCTACATTGGAAATGAAATGTTATGCTTTTATATTTATGTAACAGCAAATATAAATAACAAAAAAAGGATATAGACAGGGTAGCAAATAACTTCAGCTTCATGTAGAAATTTTTTATGAAGTTTGAAAGCCTAGAAAAATGCTACTTCTTCCAATCTCCAACAAAGTGAGGAACCCTAGGAAATGAGCCACTCCACCAGATAGATCGGCAAGGGAAACAGTGTTCTCAGGAGACAGCCAGGCTTTTGACTATTCCTGCAAATGATCATTCTTCTGTATTTTGACACAGATAGTGTCTATAACCTTCTATAGCATAATAATATGTACTATTTGTGACTCTGAAAATATGATTTCTAGTCATAGATAATAAAAATTATAGACCCTATTATACTACTTGTTCAATGAGTTAAAAAAGTATTCAATTATGCTGTATTATAGTAACTAAGTAATGACATTTGCTTATTTTTATTAATACTTTTTTCTAATCAAGATGCTTATTCCAATGAACTAAATGAAATCTTGATACAATGTTTCTTTGCATTCACAGCCTTTGTCAAAGAATTTGGCTCTATTGTCCATCATGTTTTGCATTTAAATTTGAAATATACATTAATATGAAAAACTGGTTTCCCTCTCATGTTCCCACAAGCTGCTTCTCATTTAGTTAAATACTTCTTCAGGGGGCTAAGACTCCATTGATTTCAAAGTGAGATCAGCATGTAGATGAGATTTTTAGACCATATTGAAAAATGAAAAATTGGACTCCTGATCACGCTTCCCAAGAGAGGAAGGCTAAAGTCAGCAGACTCAAGGAAAGAAAATACCACTGAAAAATGTAGAATCCCAGGGAACAGCAGGTAGAAAAATTAGTCATGGTCGCTCTGGAATATAAAAATTTACCTCCAATATACTGCCAAAAATACTGAATGATTTAATACAACATGTTATTTTAGCTTTACAAAATATGGGCTTCTGAGATTTTCTCTCTTTTATGCCCCTGTGTTTTCTTGACTTTTTACCTTGTTCCAGTTTCTTGAGATATATGTAGGGGATAGCATTTTTAGAGCACTTTGCCAAGATTTACCCACATGAGTCCTATTGACCTCAATCAAGGCCACAATGCAAAATCCCTACTCTTTATTCTAAAAATTACTTGATATTTGCAGACATGTTTTCATCTGCTTTTGCCATTCCACATATGAGAATTATTTCTCTGAAAGGTTTGATTTACTTCTATTAATTATTACTCAAAAATATACCCTGTGAAACAATTATAGCCAAATACCAAACAAATGAAAACAGATGGTAGTATAATGTTGAGGAAGGCTTTTGGCCCTGGGAGTTAAGAAAAGGGGGGAGGGGAAGGATACAGTATAAGCAAAATTTTCTTTAATTGCCTTCAGAAAGTTAAAATGCAAAGTAACTGAAATAAGTTTTGCTGGTATCTCAGTTTTAAATATGTTTATATTTCTAAAGGAAGGCATCTATAAAAATAACCCAGAACTTAAATAGCAAAAATAAAGTTTTGAGTCCCTCAATTATAATATTTGGGCCCATATTAGCAAGCCAAAACTCAAGAAAAGATTTACCAAGTGACTTGGGAAACTATGACATCTGAATGATAAAAATGAGTTTGAGAAATAAAAAAAAAGTTGAATAACTCATTCAAAGTTTTCCTTAGTCATTAGGAAGTTCATAGTTGCTACAGTTTTCTTAGAATTATCTGTGTAGGCTTCCTACCACCAAGATCAAGACAATTGCCCAATTTCATGAGTACCTTTAAATAATGCATCTAGAAAGAGAAAGTAGCTTGTCTGACATTAAGACCTTTCACCATGTGGGGAGGGCCTTCCTTTGTTCTCATTAACACTGATTTAAAAAGCCCCAAGCCCAGAAGTGGGGGCATTCTCTTCAAAACCACACCCCCACTACGCAAGATAAAGAAATTAAGGTCAAGTTCACCAGATTTTAATCATTCACAAGTACCTCCACCTGTAAAGCCAAGCTCAAGATCCCCATGAGGCAATGTACTTAACACCTCCCAACCTCCCTTTTCAGCACAAATTTCCCTCTACACTTAACAGCACCAGATGGAATCTTGAAAAAGTGTTGCAATGTAATCAGGCATCAAAGTTAAAATGAATTTTCTAAACAGCATTCAGACAAACTAAATTTCCAAACCACTTTTGGCACATTTCTTTAGTCTCCTCCATTCATTTTGCCAATAGTCGTTGATGTAAAAGGTTATGTGACTGTGTACATTTTTTTCTAATGTAACATTTACAAAGAAAGCACTTACATAAATAAACCTTTGCAAAATGAGGTTGTTATGATTAAAGCACAAATGTGGGCATATGCCATAGAAAATACTGTTCTTTTTCTTTAATATTATGCTAAACAAGTTATTTAAATTTTAAGCAAAATTTTATATGTACATTCTATATTATAGACACTCAATTTTCCTCAATACTGTAGGAAAGTACATGAACGCATTTAGGTTGAAAATATCTATCATATTATCCTTGGTACAAAGATCTAGGGATCATACATTTTGTCATATCTTCAAAGTATTTTTTAACATTAAGACTCCAGAGCCAACTCTGGCTTCCTCTTTTTACCATGTTGTGTAATTCCATAGGTATTGACATGTGTCACCTGTGTTGTAGCCACATTTGGCCCGCTGTCTGCTCACCAGGGAAGAATCTACCTTCAGCTTTCATTAGGTGGTAGAAATAGACCATTGGCATAAGAAATTATTTTTTAAAATAAATAACAGAATTTTCTGCCTGGGGACTACACTGCTACTGTTCTCCAGTAATTTGAATTATTGAATGGACTAAATAAAAGCCATTTCTATTTTTTTTTCCTAGTCAAACCACCTGAAATGCAAGTTGATTTTTTTAATTCTTTTTATCCCCTCAGCTTGTTAGGATTTATCCTTGAATGTTCTGTTCTGCTCACTCTGCATGGAATGCTATCACATATTTATCTAGCAATCTCTAAAAGTAAAAAATAGAGAGAGCTTTTAAAGAAAATAAAGGCTACAAAGCCCATAATATTTGCCAAACTATTAAACATAATGTGCAATTGCAAGACTGCTTGACAGAGAACTTCACAAAACGCTGAAACTTTTATTTTTATAAAGTCTTTTCTGATCAAGTGCTTCAAAGTCATTCACACTGTGCCTGCATAACAGCAGAGCAAATGAGTGACAATCATGAAAATATGCTATGCACAACCGTGTTCATTTGATTATATTCTGTGCATATTTAAATACCTACTATGTGCAGGAGCATGGTTTGAGGGCACTGAAGACTATGTAGCCATTTCTTCACCTGTCAAGTCAATATTAAAACCTCAACTGAGCATCAGCTCCTCCTGTCTCCCTCCTCCTATTCCTCCAGCTAGGTAAAGTTTACCTTCTGTTTTTGCCATATTTGTATTTACATTATTGCACTAAGCCCACTGGATTGTAGTTGTTTAAGATAATTCCCTCCCATGCTAAAAGGTATTTCCTTGAAGTTAAGAATTTTATCTTATTCTATTTTGTGCAGAGACTAACACAGTAGAAGAGAGTTGAATGAATAAGTGAATGGATTCACAGTTGAATGAATAATGAGTGAATTAAGATACAATCAAGAGGTTTATAATATAATGCAGGTAACTGTAGAGATTACGATAATATGAACAGGCTTTAATAAATTGCTGAAGAGAGTGAAACAAAAGGCTACTGAGTAGTTTAGAGTACGAGAAAAAGTACATTTGTGTGGCCATAACAAAAGGTTACTTTTACAATCAAATATAAAAGATGAGCCCGCAGCCATAGCTCTGTGGCATCCGATTCCATCAGATCTCAGAAGCTAAGGAGGGACAGGCCTGGTTAGTACTTGAATGGGAGACCACCTGGGAATACCAGGTGCTTTAGGCTTGGGAGACAGACCCAGCAATCCACTCCCCAAAATCAATCTGCCCCTGAAAACCCCATGAACAGCAGAGAAGCACTGACAATAGTGTTTCACCTATTGTACACAGGATTGCTATGAGTCGGATACCTACTTGATGGCACCTAACAACAACAATAAAAGATGAAGAAGAGTGCAGTCGGAAAAACAAGTCTTGGATCTGGGGTATAGTTCACTTGTAAAGTGTGGACTTATACAAAGCCTGGACTTCTATGGACATAGAAAAAAAAGAAAGGAACAAAGAAAGAAGAAAGAAAGGAAAGGAAGGAAGAAAGAAGAAAGGATAGGAAAGGAAAGGAAAGGAAAGGAAAGGAAAGGAAAGGAAAGGAAGGGAAGGGAAGGGAAGGGAAAAGAAAGGAAAGGAAAGGTCAGAAGTAGAATAGCACTCAGCAGGCAAGAATTTGGTATCATTTATTGATTCATCTTGCAGGCTCTGGCACTAGCCTGTTGAGGTTCAAATCCCCACAGTCTCAAACTCTATTTCCAAGACCTTAGATAAGATCCCTAACTTTGTTTCTGTATTTTTTTTTTCTGTTTATGTTTTTGCCTTTTCCCCATCTGTTAAATGGGGGTACCAAAAGTAAATACCTACCTCACACAATTGTGAAGGTTTCCTAATTTAAAACATGGAAAATCCTTGACTTATGATGGGGATTCAAAATAGGCAAATAATCCTCTTAGCTAATCATAAACAGCCCAGTGTCAAGAGGGTGAAATATATGTGCAGGGCAATACTGGGCTGCAGACCTTTAAAGAGGTTATGGTCCTATGGAAAATATAAAATACCAGAATTGAGGAGTTTGCACTCACTTTGCAACACAATAGGAAGAGATATAGTTGTACTGTGCTTTAAGAGTATTCACCCGTGAGGTAGGAAAGAGAGACTGGAGCAACAAGCCCTGTGGAGGCAAAGAGGAAAGTTAGAGGCTTTTGAGGACTATAGGTGAGAAAAGAGGGTGTAGTCTACAGTGATGGTCATGAAAATTGGAACAAGTAAATGGATGTAAGTGACACTAGAGAGGTGCAACTCATTATGCTTGACAGATGATTGGATGGGAGTGCCAAGGAAAAGAAGGAACGTAAAAATGATGCCACTGTGTAGAGGCTGCTCAACTAGAGAAATTCCTCTGTGACCTATGCTTCCCTCCCTACTTCACATTTAAATATCCTTTTAGACCTTGCTGAAGTCCTCTATGAAGCTTCCTTCTAATTCTTTTTCCCTCATTATCTCTGTATTCTTAACTCTGTTGTTGTTAGGTTCAGTTGAGTTGGGTTTGACTCACAGCAACCCTCAAAGGGTTTTCAATGGGTGATTGTTTCAGGATGGCTTCAGGAGTGGATTGCCACATCCTTCTCCCATTTTTGCGGTGCTGGGGATTGACCTTGGGTCCTCAGAGAGTGTAGCACAGCACTCTAACAACTGAGCTAAACCCAAGCCCATATATTCCAACTAGTGCATTATAAACATCCTATTCTTTAATTATCTGAACTATATTTGGGTTTTATTACCTCATATATAATGCAATTATATTTAATACAGTTAAATGAACACCAAACTTGTTGACAGCAAATCTGTCTTGCTTTCCAGATAAACAATAAGCCCTTTGAGGAGGTAGACTGTTATGCACAACCCAATACAGCACATAGAATTGACTAAATGTCAGATAAATACTTCCAGATCTCCTCTGTAGAGACTTGCATAGCAGTGAAAAGTTTCCTCCCATTTTTCAGAGGTGTTAATAACCACTAATTCTTAGGTATTTTTTTTTCCAGTACTAGAGATTGAACCTAGGGCCTAGCATATACTCTGCAAGCACTCTCCAATTGAGCTGCCTTCCTACCCCTTATTTTGTTTTTTATCTGGAGACAAGATACAGGCTGCCTCTGGCTTTGAACTTGCCATCCTCCTGCCTCCATCTCCAGAGTCACTGGAATTATAGGCGGTGCCACTGCACCTGGTGATTCATGGAGGGCACTGCTAGAATGGGAAGATGAAACAAACATTTCCCACTCAATAATACATTATTGAGTTTATTCCCAGGAAGGTGATACATATTAGAGACTATTTATATCTATTTTAATATATAGTGAATTTTACTTAACTGTAAATTGAGTTTTTCACAATCCATGATAATTACAAATTCTGTTAATACATAACTTACTCTAAAGTATTTTAGCCTATTCACATATTAGAGCATTGAAAGCAACAAAAAAATCATAAAATCTGGAGAAAAAAATTAAAATATCAAAAAGTAATGGAATAAAATATAGCTATTTGATATAACAAATGACATAATTGTGAAAATGAATGAATGAGGCTAGAAATTGAGATATTTGCTCTTCGTTGGCAAGAGTGCTTTGTCGGCATTAACATTAACCCTGCAGACTGAAGAATATTCTGCTGCTTACAAACTGAAACGTCACCACCTGCCAACATGACTAGTTATTGAAATGACTGGAATTTGACTTCCTGACAACAGCTTTTCCTTTTTAATTAAAGGTGTATTAGTAAGATAAAATATTAAAATAAATGTACTGTGCATTTTATCTTAAATATTCTTTTTGGAATGAACATGAGTACACATTAAAATGAGAAATTTAATATCAATAATTTTTACCTATTGTTTTAATTTTTGTTTTGCTTTGATTTTCAGAAATGAGAGTTAAACTCAGGGTTGGAAGGTGAATGGCTTTTACCAAATCATAATAAGAAAATCTACTTGGTCACTGAAATTTTGTAAAAGCTTCCTTCCTCTCAAATTAAATTACCTGAGATAATTAACTATAGGATTTCATTTGCATATTCAGCCCATAGCCATTTGAACCATTGCTTCAGTCATTATGTGGCTTTTCCATTTGGTTTAACACAAATTCCCAGGACAGTTTTAAAGTTATCTAGAATTATCCTTTCCAACAAAATTGTGTTTGTTTATGGAATTGCGATTTGTTTTCAATGTGCTTGGAAAGTAAATTTCTCAGAAGCTGAGACTTTGTCAGTACAAACAGTTCATCTTCACTGTTTCCAAAATAGTCCAGGACTCTGGCTGCAGTGGCGCAGGCCTGTAATCCAGTGGCTGGGGAGGCAGAGGCAGGAAGATCGCAAGTTGGAGACCAGAGGTAGTCTGCATAATTTAGTGAGACCCTGTCTCAAAAAAGTAAAAAAAAAAAAAAAAAAAAAAGGCCTGGGCGTGAAGTTCAGTGGTACAGCACTTGCAAAGCATGCAAGGAGTCCCTAGGTTCAACTCCAAGTACCAAAAAAAAAAAAAAAAAAGTCCAGCAATTATTGTCAGATCATTTTGTCAGAGCATATTGTCAGAACAATTAAGGAAATTGGAGTAATTGAAAATACCAGTTATTTCACTGGAAGTATATTAATTGTACAAAGTTGTTGTTGTTGTTGTGTGCTGTCAAGTCGGTGTTCGACTGACAGAGACCCTATGGACAACAGGGGAAACACTGTTGTCAGTGCTTCTCTGCTGTTCATAAGGTTTTCAATGGCGGATTGATTTTTGGGAGTGAGTTGCTGGGTCCATCTCCCAAGCCTACACAGCACCTGGTGTTCCCAGGCGGTCTCCCATCCAAGTACTAATCAGGCCCAACCCTGCTTAGCTTCCAAGATCTGACGGGATCAGATGCCACAGGGCTACGGCTGCAGGTAATTGTACAGAGTGAGGGATTTTATTATGACATTTCCATGTGTTCATATAATGTACTTTGAGCATCTCTATGTAGCCCAAGTCTGGCCTCAAACTCTCAATCTTCTTGCCTCAGTCTCCCCTGTGTTAGGATTACAGGCTTGTGCTGTCATGCCCCACTGTCCATCTTCTTTGAATTAAGTTCTTCTCTGGTTCTGAACTCCTGAATTTGTGTTCCAGGTGTTTACCATGTTGTGGAGTTCTATCTTCTTCCATCATTGCTGTCCATAGTTAGCTGCTCAAAATGAATTTAGACTTAGACTCTTATTAAATTTTCTTCACTTTGTAATCACTATCAGGAAAGGAGACCCTGGTCAAACATGAGTGACTCTTTTTTTCTTCTATCTAGTTTTTATTTTCTTACATATTTCCACTTTATGTGGAGAAGATATACCATACACAAGAAACTATCTAGAGTTCTATTTAAATATCTATAAAAAATATACACAAAATATCCCAAATTGACTTGTGTGGCTTTCTTATTTGGGACTAACTAGCACAGATGTTAACTACTTGAAGTAATTACATAACAGATCTAGTCAAGAGAGCCAAGAGCTACTTTAGAATTACAGACTGATTTTGTGAAAACTTGTTTCTTTTTTTTGTTTGTTTTTAAGCCCATTAAGGATAAAACTACCAGATTTAGCAAACAAAAATATAGGACATTAAGGTAATTTGAGTTTCAGATAAATAATAATTTCTGTATATGTCCCAAATAGTATGTGTTTTATGTTTTCATCTGGCAATCCTACATAAGGAGTTCATCTGTCAAAGAAATGCAATATCATCCAAGTTTTCAATCCCAGGGCCAATGGATAAAGTAAATATTTAATTCCACATTGTGAAGAACAAATTAATCCATTTATGCAACTTAATACTGTATTATGAAGTTGGTAGTTTAAATTCTAAGTTATTTTAAGATATTTACACCTAATCATTCATACTTATTTGACAAATATAGTAGCCTGGGGAAAGCTTGTTGTTGTTGTTAAGTGCCGTCGAGTCGAGTCCGACTCATAGCGACCCTATGTACAGCAGATCGAAACACTTGCCGATTCTGTGCCAGGCAAACCATCTTATTTATGGTTAAGCCCATTCTTACAGACACTGTGTCAATCCATCTGGTGGAGGGTTTTCCTCTTTTGTGTTGACCTGCCACTCTTCCAAACATGATGTCCTTCTCCAGGGATTGTTCTCTCCTGACTACATGTCCGAAATATGTAAGACGCAGTTTGGCCATTTTTGCTTCCAAGGAGCACTCTGGTTGTACCTCTTCTAGGACAGATCTGTTGGCTCTTTTGGCAGTCCATGGTATATTCAATAGACGTCTCCAGCACCACAATTC
>VMDO01014453.1:14156-54638 GCA_007922755.1 Pedetes capensis | reverse complement strand
GAGCTTTTCCATCGTCTCTTTCCACATATGTAGTCAATTTGATGCCTGTATGTTCTATCTGGTGAAGTCCATGTGTATAATCTCCATTTATGATGTTGAAAAAATGTATTTGCAATGAAAAGGTCATTGGTCTGGCAAAATTCTGTCATGTGATCTCCAGCTTCGTTTGTCACCAAGACCATATTTTCCAACTACTGAGACTTCTTGTTTGTTTCCAACCTTTGCATTCCAGTCACCAGTGATTATCAGTATGTCTTGATTGCATGTTTGATCTATTTCAGATTGCAGAAGCTGATAGAAGTCATCCCTTTCTTCATTTGTGGCCTTAGTGGTGGGTGCATAGATTTGAATAATAGTCATATTAACTGGCCTTCTTTGTAGGCGTATGGATATTATTCTATCACTGACAACATTGTATTTCATGACAGATCTTGAAATGTCTTTTTTGATGATGAATGCAACCCCATTTCTCTTTAGTTTATCATTCCCAGCATAGTAGACCATATGATTGTCTGACTCAAAATGGGCTATGCCGGTCCATTGTAGCCCAGTGATGCCTAGAATGTCAATGTTTATGCACTCCATTTCTCTTTTAACAATTTCTAATTTTCCTAGATTCATACTACATACATTCCATGTTCCAATTATTAATGTATGTTTACAGTTGTTTCTCCTCATTTTGAGTCGTGCCACACCAGCAAGTTTAGCACCCTGGAGTTTTGCTCCATTTCCGTCATCATGGTAGACTCTACTTGGAGGAGGCAACTCTTCCCCAGTAGTCTTTTGAGTGCCTTCCAACCTGGGGGCCTCATTTTCCGGCACTATATCTGATAGTGGGGCCTGCAGCTGTAGCCCTGTGGCATCCGATCCCGTCGGATCTTGGAAGCTAAGCAGGGTCGGGCCTGGATGGGAGACCGCCTGGGAACACCAGAAGCTGTAGGCTTGGGAGAGGGACCTGGCAACCCCCTCCCAAAAATCAATCTGCCATTGAAAACCCTATGAACAGCAGAGAAGCACTGACAATAGTGTTTCCCCTGTTGTACAGAGGGTCGCTATGAGTCAGATACCAACTCGACGGCACCTAACAACAACAACAACAACATATCTGACAGTGTTTCTTTGCTATCCATAGGGTTTTCAATGGCTAGTTGTTTCGGGAGTGGCTCGGCAGGTCCTACTTCCTAGTCTATCTTAGTCTGGAAGCTCAGCTTGAAAACCTGTCCACCATGGGTAACCTTGCTCATGTCCGAGGTTACAGTGGCAGAGCTCTCAGCCTCATTGCAATACACAAGCCCCCACAGTGCAGCAAACTGACAGATGTGTGGGGGATTATACAGATATACCAAATATAATATTTAATGTTTTGAATATAGTAAAAACTGCTGTATTTACTACAAAATTATCTTTAGTTTGTGTAGATATTTTACTGCTAGTGTGGGGACATGGGAGGGAGTAGGAGTGTGTTTGTGGAATATATGCAGGAATTATGCAGGGATATTCTATGGCTTGGTAAACTCTAGCAGTGGGTAGCGCAGAACAGAGTTGTTTCCTGTTGGTTTGCCTTGACTGTTGACAAGAGTGGTTTGTCATTCTGAAGGTTGATAGAAACTGTGAAGACATCATCAGACAAACAAGTGAGGACTTATAAACAATGGTTACACTATTTCTTAGATTTTTTCACTGATTTGTATTTCTTTGCTCTTATGTATTAGGGTGTACTTAGACCACACTCATTAATCAACCCACCAAATGCTATCCCACTAATGAAGTCAATTAGGATTTTATAGGAGCTGACAACCAAGAATAGTGATAAAGAATGATCACTGATTATTTCAACAGATACTTATTGAGTGCCTTGTGGAGTATTAAATTGAATGAAATAATCTCTACCAATCCCAAGTACTAGTAGAATAATAGGACAGTTAAAAACAAAGAGTTAAAATACAGTGTGATATATACTACAATGTTGTTGTTGTTAGGTGCCGTTGAGTCAGTATCCAACTCATAGCGACCCTCTGTACAACAGGGGAAACACTATTGTCAGTGCTTCTCTGCTGTTCATAGGGTTTTCAATGGCAGATTGATTTTTGGGAGGAGGTTGCCAGGTCCTTCTCCCAAGCCTACAGCTTCTGGTGTTCCTAGGCGGTCTCCCATCCAGGTACTAACCAGGCCTGACCCTGCTTAGCTTCCAAGATCTGACAGGATCGGATGCCACAGGGCTACCACTGCAGGCATATACTACAATAGAAGTACCAAACAACCTACAGAAACACAAGGCACTAGAAAGTGTCATCTCTGACTCTACATGGGAAGAGTACTTCAGAAACTTTAGAAAAGAGATGATGCTTGAACCTTGTAAGATGAGTAGGAGTTTGCCGGGCTGACAAATTGAAAGAACGGTATTTCATGCAAAAGGAACAATGTATTCAATAACAGTTATGTAAAAATGTAGAATATAATTTGGGGTATTATGAATAGATTGGTATTGAGTATGGACAAAAGCTAAGTCTAGAGATTAAAAGACTTTGTATGCTTGTCTTAAGGTGTTTTAACTTTCTCCTGAAGCCTATGTATATCCATTGATTTTTTAAAAAAAATATTAGTTTTTTGTTTTGAATCTAAAATATCCTCCAAGGGTCATGTGTTTAAATGTTAGGTCCCAGCTGGTGGCACTGTTTTTGGAGGCTGTGGAATATTAGGAAATGGGTTTTAGCTTTGCAGAAGTAGCTTACTAGGGGCAAGCCTTTGGAGTGTACTCCAGACTGTGGTTCCAGTCACTACCTCTGCTTCTTGATAGCCAAGATGTGAGGTTCTCTGCCACAGGCCTTGCCAATGCCATACTTGTCCTGCTGCCATCATGGACTGATATCCTCTGACCATGAACCTTCCAATAAATCAGTTTTTCCCATAAGTTTTATTTAGTTGATTTTTCTGTCAAAGCGACACACCAGCTGACTAATACAGAAAATTGATAATGGCGAGTGGGGTTGTTGCTATGCAGAAAGCTGACCAAGTGGTTCTTAGGCAATTGGAACTTATTTGCAGAAGGAATTTGGAAGAGTTGGGAGATGCAGGCAAGAGAATCCCTGGAATGCTGTAAGAAGTGCTTGAGGGGCAGTTCAGATGGGCTTAAGGAAGACCAGAATGCTGCTGCCACTGATAGAAATACAGAGGGGCTCACCAGGTTTCAGAGGAAAATGAAGATTCTATTGGGCATTGGACTAGAGACTGTGTTATATTCTAGTAAAGAGCTTGTGTGCAGTCTGCCCTCATCCTAAAGATCTGAGGGATACTGAATTTAAAATTAATGGACTAATTAAGTTAGTGGGGGAAATATCACAAGGGTGACCTACCTAATGTTGAGGCTAATGATACTGATCATTACTTGATGCATTTAGCCAAATTTATGATGAAAAAATAAATAAAATGGCAGAACAGAAGGATTTGAAAAATGTGCAGCTTGAAGAGAAAAAACGCTGAAGCCAGTTTAAGGTTACTATTGACAGGGCTGGTTAAGGCAAGGAGGCTGTAATTGTTAAAGAGACAAGCACCATTTAAGGTAACAATAGAAGAAAGATTCCACCTATGTAAGGCTTCTGGGTGTCAAATGGCAAAGCTATTTGGAGAAAGAGAGTCTGAAAAATGTACACCTCTGGAATGTACTCCCCAAAAGAATCCATACAGGAAAGTGGCTTCCCAGCCAGGGAGCATAAAGGCTGCTGTTGCAGCTGTGGTTCAAAAGAACTCAGCTACCATTCAAGCTAGCAGGAACCCTTGGTGCTATCCACCATAGTGCTGGTTCTGCAGGCAAGATGAATTTAAGAGTTCAAGGATTATGGAGGTGGAGGCTTCCACCAATGTTCCAGAAAATAGCCTGCAAGTCCAGGCAATGTGTATCAGGGTCAGGTGCCCTGTGGAGAGCCCATGGGACCTGACCCTGGAAGGTCTGATGCATAAACATTTGAGGGTAGAACCTAAGCAGCAGTGGAGAACCCATAATGTTTAAGATACCTGCAGAGTGAAATATCTGCCAGGGGAAGCTACTGGCAACAAGTAGAGCCAGATTAGGAAGGCCATGTGTGCTGCAAATTGGAGGGCCATAGGAATGGAGCTGCCAAAGCCTGTTCAAGCCCAGATGATGCCATATGCCAGATGATGTTGCATGTGCCAGATCACAGACATGGAGCCACAGGATTTGTTTGTCCAGTGGATTATAGGTTTTGCTTTAGACTGATGTATTCTTTCTGTGCCTCCATTTCTCCATTTTGGAATAAGAATGCCTACTTTGTGCCATTGTATGTTGAAATTACATAACCTGTTTTGTGCTTTGCTGGGGCTCATAGCTAAATTTTCCTTGAGTCTCAGTGGAGACTTTGGAGTTGGACTTTTGAACATGGTTGAGGCTGTTAAGACTTTGAGGGCTCTTGAAGTTAGACTAAATGCATTTTGCATATTAGATGGCCTTAACTTTTGAGGTCCAGGGGGAGAGTATTATGGTTTGGATCCAAAATGTCCAAAGGTTATGCTTTTGAACATTTTGTCCCTAGGCATTGGCAGTGTTTGTGGAGGCTGTGGAACATTGGGAGGGGGTTCTGGCCTTGTGGAAGTGGCTTACTGGTGGTGGGCCCCAAACCTGTGGTTCTGGTCACTCGCTTTGCTTCCTGATTGTAGAGATGTGAGGTTCTCTGCCAAGGGACCTGCTACCGTCATGGCTGCCCCATTGCCATTAGGGACTGACATCCTCTAACTATGTTGTTGTTGTTAAGTGTCATCAAGTTGAGTTTGACACACAGTGACCATTATGTACAACAGAATGAAACTCTTCCCAACACTGTGACCACTGTGTCAATCCATCTAATTGAGGGTCTTCCTTTTTTTCATTTTCCCACCACTCTCCCAAACATGATGCCCTTCCCAACATGCCCAAAATACATAATATGTGGTCTAGCCATCCTTGTTTCCAGGGAGCACTCTGGTTGCACTTCTTCTTGGATGGATCTGTGGGTTGTGCTGGCAAGCTGTGGTATATTCAATATTCATCTCCAGCACCATAATTCAAAAGCATCTCCCCAGTAAATCATTTCCTCTCATAAGTTTGATTTGGTCAGTTTCCCTGTGGTAGCAACTTAGGAGCTGACTAAATCAATTAGTTACTCATCACTGATAATAGTGTGACTGTATTAGTTAATTTTCTTGTCATTGTGACAAAATGTCTGACAAAAGCAACTTAAAGAGGAAAGACTTATTTTGCTGATGGTTTCAGAGCTGTCAGTCCATGATAGTTGGGAAGGTGTGGTGGAGTAGAGTAGTTTACATTACGGCAGATGTTGTTGTTAGGTGTCGTTGAGTTGTGTTTGACTCATAGTGACCTTACAGGGTTTTCAAAGGCTGATTTTTTGGGGGATTGCCTCGGGAGTGGATTGCCATGTCTTTTTCCCATTTCTGTAGTGCTGGGAATCGAACTTGGGACCTCAGAGACTATAGAGTAGCACTCTACCAACTGAGCTAAATCCCAGCCCCTTCATGGCAGATAGGTAGCAGAAAAAGGGAATATAAGAAAGGGCCAGGGCATGCCCATGGACGTTCCCCACAGTGATTTACTTCATCCAACCAATCCCCACCTCCAACTTTTAAAATAACATCTCCAATAATGCTATCATATTATGAATCCATCAAGACATTAATCTGTTCATTAGATCAGAACTGTCATGATTTAATCCTTTCTGGAAATGCCCTCACAGACTCTCTCAGGAGTGTATTTTACTAATCTTCTAGATGGTTCTTAATCCAGTCAAGTTGACAAGATTAACCATCGCAACTGCGTTTCAAAACTTTGAGTAAAACATTAAAAATATCGCCAATAATAGTATTGCTATTTTCCTAAGCATGTTTAATGTATTTATCAGATAAAGCATATAGTTTTGGATCCTAAGTTTTTTACTTAATAGTGTATTATATGTTTTTCAATGTTTTTAGAGTTTTCATAATCATTTTTAATAGCATGATAGTATTCCATCTAATGCAGAATTTTCAGAGACCTCCTCTAACTGAATAACCTGTGGGTGTTTGTTAAATATACATTTCGTATTGTCACCCCATACCCACAGAATTTCTGAATATTGTTGTTGTTAGGTGCCATCAAGTTGAGTCTGACTCATAGCAACCCTATGTACAGCTCTCCAATTCTGTGCCAGGCACATGATCTTATTTATGTTTAAGCCCATTGTTGCAGATACTGTGTCAATCCAACTAGTTGAGGGTTTTTTTTTTCCATTGGATTGCCATTCTTCCAAACATGATGTCCTTTTCCAGGGATTGGTCCCTCCTGACTATATGTCCAAAGTACCTAAGAAGCAGTCTAGCCATCCTTGCTTCCAGGAGTATTCTCGTTGCACTTCTTCTAGGACAGATCTGTTGGTTCTTTGGCAGTCCATGGTATATTCACTATTGGTCTCCAGCACCATAATTCAAAAGCATCAATTCTTCTGTCTTCCTTGTTCAATGTCCAGCTTTCACAGCCATATGATGCAACTGAAATTGCCATGGCATGAATCAGGTGCACCTTCATCTTCAATGTAGCATCTTTACTTTTCAGTACATTACAGAGATCTTTTGATTTCTGAGAGCAATGCATCTTTTGATTTCTTGACTGTTGCTTCCACGGGTATTGATTATAGAACCAAGCAAAGCAAAATTGCGGAAACCTCATTTCCATTTATCGTGAAGTTGCATACTGACCCAGTTGTAAGGATTTTTGTTTGTTTGTTGTTGAATCACAATCCATACTGAAGGCTGTGTTCTTTGACCTTCATCAGTAAATGTTTCAAATCTTCTTCACTTTGAGCAAGCACAGTTGTGTCGTCTGCATAATGCAGGTTGTTAATGAGTCTTCCACCAATCTTGATGCCATGTTCTTCTTCATAAAGTCTTGTTCTGAGTATAAGGCCTGGGAATATTCATTTTAAAGACTTCCCTCTGTATTTCTGTTTTTTTTTTTTCCCAGTGCTGGAGGTTGGACCCAGGACCTCCTGCATGCTAGGCATATGCAGTACCACTGGGCCACAGTCCAAGCCCCTATTTTATTACTTTATTTTTAGACAGGGTCTCACTAAGTTGTGCAGGTTGTCTTCAGCCTCAATCTTGCAATCCTTGTGTTTCAGCCTCCCAAATCACTGGAATCTTAGGTATGTGGCATGGCATATAGATAACTATTTGTGGGCATTAAAGTTGGAGAACCACTGATCTGTAGTACATTCTGTTACTTAACCATTCCTATAATACTTGGAAGCAATACCGATGTGGCATCCGATCTTATCAGATCTCGGAAGCTAGGCAAGGTCGGGCATTGGATGGGAGACTGCCTGGGGACACCAAGTGCTATAGGCTTGGGAGAAGGACCTGGCAACCCACTCCCAAAAAATAATCAGCCATTGAAAACTCTATAAATAGCAGAGAAGCAAAAACAATACTGTTTTGCCTGTTGTACATAGGGTCACTGTGAGTCACATACTGACTCGATGGCACCTGACGACAACAACAAGAACATAATACTTGGAGGATTTCTAACTTAGTAATTATAAGTAATGTTATGAACCTTGTTTTGTAAGCCATAAAGTTCATTTTTGGGATCTATATCTAGAAATGGAATTGTTATTATGTGTCCAAGGTATGCTCACTGCTTTACATGCTTTATTTATATAGCCAATCTTCACAATAATCCCCAAGGTGTTTATTATTAACTCCATCTTTATGGGATAAAAAATCAGAAAAATTTAATATCTTACCCATAGTCTCAGAACTAGTAAGTAACAAATCCAAGATTCAAATTCAGGTAGTTTGGATACCAGATATCTTTATAATGTTTTATTTTGCTTCCTAGTTGCATAAGGATCAATGTATATCCTGGGTTAAAGTATGAAAATACCAGGGTGCTTCCAATATATAAATAGAAAGTAGTACATTTTCTGCATAATTAGATAGTAACATATTTCAGTTCTGACATAGTTCTCAATTGTGTTCGTGCTTGTCATACACATTAAGGGAAATATTTTGCTTTAAATTTGTTCCTTACAGCACTTGAACAGTAAAATGTGTTGAATGTTAAATTGGTAAAGATGTTTTAAAATGTTTCTTTGTGAGCCGTATTCACTTTAAAATGTTGTGGAATTGTTCCACTCAAAATTTCTTGGGTGCTTTACATTGCCCAATACCTGTTGTCTTCAAAGGTGATTTAATAATTTGTCCATCCCCATGTCATCATACCACAGAGACACATGCATTTCCGTATTCAATGCAGTACTTTTCACAATAGCAAGGATATGGAACCAACCAAGGTGCCCATCAACAGAAGAATGGATAAAAAAAATTATGGTACATACACAATGGAATACTACTCAGCAATAAAAAATGAAATAATATCATTTATAGTCAAATGGATGGAATTAGAGAACATCATCTTATGTGAACAAACACAAGCTCAAAAAGAGAAATACCATATGATCTCGCTCATATGTCGGAGTGGAATCATACTCAAAGGAAGAAGAAAATCCTATACATACATTGATACATAAAAAATGCACAATTAAACTTAATGTAGAAGGGACAATTTAAGGAGTAGAAAGGAGGGAGGGAAGTAGCAGAAGGAAGCCAAGATTGGAGAAGATGGGATGGGGAGGAGGGTCAATGTGGAGGGATGAATGGGGAGAAGTCACTCTCTATGTAAAGAATACAACTGCATGGGTATATTGGAAAAATAGAGACTGTAACCCAAATAAGCATCAGAGTTTTACTACATACTAGCCATAAGGCTCCATAAACTTTGTGTGTTGATGAAAGTGTTGCTTGAAATAATGTAAAGGATGCATAATGAAAAAAGCTAATGTTGTATTACTCTGTACCCCATCATCATTTACTGGTAAAGGGAAAAAAATTCCTCTATCCCATCTGCAAATGAGTGGGATTTATTTTTCATCTCTTCCCTCGCATGCAAAGAAGGAAAATACAGTGTTTACCAGTCTTTGTTTTATGATCCACCTCTTTGAAGCTAATACATCTGTTAACTCATTATTAAGCTCATTATTAACTATGGGGCTTTGCCAGCTCTAGCGTTAGGCTCTGTAGAAAAATCAAAGAACCAGCAGCGTGTCCTTATAACTTACTCATTCTGTCTTTTGATGTACCTGTTTCTTGCTGAGCTTTTCTTCCTTTCTTGGTTCTGAGACATTCTTTGGCTTCTTTTACCTGAAACCCATTCAGTTTTATCCTACATAGTTATCTATTATCTCAGGTATATCATATGTGTAAGAGCCTAGAGAAAAGAGTCTATTTTCTACCTTCTAAAGCACCATCATCATGCTGAATGCATAGTACATAGTATGTACTCTCAACGTATCTGCTTTACATGCAGATTATAATACTTTAAAAGGAAAGGTAGAGAAAATATTGATGATAGGCTTATTGGGAACCCATTCATCTCATAGCTTATAGTGTAGCATGGCCTCAGTGGAATACAATCTCTTTTTGTTCAAATTAGCTTTGTGAGGAAAGCAGAAGACAAGAAACAAAATGTTACATCTTTGGTAACTAATACCACTCCTAATGTGTTGTTAGGTGCTATCGAGTCAATGTCCAACTAATAGTGACCCTATGTACAACAGGTGAAACACTATTGCTAGTACTTCTCTGTTATTTCTTAGGGTTTTCAGTGGCTGATTGTTTTCTTGGGAGTGGGTTGCAGGGTCCTTCTCCCAAGTGTATAGCACCTGGTGTTCCCAGGTGGTCTCCTATGCAAATTCCAACTAGGTCTGACCCTGCTTAGCTTCCAAGATCTGATGGAATCGGGTGCCTCAGTGGTACTGCTGCAACTCCACCCCTAAAAGGAGGGGAAACAAATTATCTACCTTTGAGATCAGAATATCTTTAGTGGTGTGACTATAGGCATGAGGACAGGCCACTGATGGTGATATTATTTGAGCAGTCTGATCTCATGGCTTTTTGATGTCACCTTCCCAGATCCTTTAAGTCAGGAAGTGAAAAATTTTATATATACATACATATATATATGTATATATATATGTGTGTGTGTATGTATGTATGTATGTATGTGCATACACACACACACACACACACACACATATATAATGCACAAACACATCCCCCACATATCTGTCAATTTGCAGTACTGTGGGGGCTTGTATGTGGCTATAATGCTGAAAGATATGCTACTAGTATTACAGATACCAGCAGGGTCACTGATGTTGGGCTGGTTTAAATTGAGCTTGCAGACTAAGACAGAGTAAGGAGTAGGACCTGGCAACTCACTCCTGAAACAACTAGCCATTGAAAACCCTAGGAATAGCAGAGAAACACTGTCAGATATAGTGCTGGAAAATGAACCCCTCAGGTTGGAAGGCACTCAAAAGATTACTGGGGAAGAGTTGATTCCTCAAAGTAGAGTCTACCTTGCTGGTGGAAATGGAGTAAAGTCCCAGGGACCTCCATTTGCTGATGTGACATGTCTCAAAATGAGAAGGAACAACTCTAAGCATCCATTAATAATTGGAATGTGGACTGTATGTAGTATGATTCTAGGAAAATTAGAAATCATCAAAAGGAAAATGAAGCACATAAACATCAACATTCTAGGTACTGGTGAGCTGAAGTGAACTGACACAGGCCAGTTTGAAAGAATCAGTGGTCTACCATGCTGGGAATGACAACTTAAAGAGAATGAGATTGTATTCATCATCAAAAAAGACATCTCAAGATCTGTCCTGAAATACAGTGTGTCAGTGATAGAATAATATTTATATTTCTACAAGGAAGGCCAGTTAATATGACTATTATTCAAATTTACACACCCACTACTAAGGCTACAAATGGAGATACAGAAGATTTTTACCAGCTCCTGCAATCTGAAATAGACCAAACATGCAGTGAGCATGTATTAATAATTACTGGTGACTGGAATACAAAAGTTGGAAACAAAGAAGAAGGCTCAGTAGCTGGAAAGTATGACTTTGGTGACAGAAACAATGTTGGAGATCACATGATAGAATTTTGTCAGACAAATGGCCTTTTCATTGCAAATGAATTTTTTCACCAACATAAACATGGAATTTACCAGATGGAACATACAGGAACCAAATTGACTACATTTGTGGAAAGAGATGATGGAAAACCTCAATGTCAAAAATCAGAACAGGACCAGGTGATAATTTTGGATCAGACCATCAACTGCTCATATGCAAGTTCAAACTGAAACTGAAGAAAATTAGAACAAATGTATGAGAGTGTCCCACCTGAGTTCAGAGACCACCTCAAGATCATATATAATGCATTATACACTAATGACAGAAGACCATATGAGTTGTGGCACATCAAAGACATCATTCATGAGGAAAACAAAAGGTCATTAAAAATACAAGAAAAAAAGAAAAGACCAAATTACATGTCAAAAGAGACCATGGAACTTGCCCTTGAATGTTGAGCAACTAAAGTAAAAAGAAGACACGAGGAAGTTAAGGAACTAAACAGAAGATTTCAAATGGCAGCTCAAGAAGACAAAATCAAATGTTGTAATGATGTTCAATGAGCTGGAGACAGAAAACCAAAAGGGAAGAACATGTTTTATTTTTCTTAAGCTTCTAGAATTGAAGAAAAAATTCAAGACTTGAGTGGCAATAGTGAAAGATTCTACAGGGAAAATATTAAACGATGCAGGAAGCAACAAAGAAGATGGAAGGAGGTGGATTTCCTTCCATTTCATGAGGTTGCATATGATCAGGGACCAATGGTATTGAACAATGTAGTTGAAGCTACCTTGAAGGTATTGGCAAAATACAAGGCTCCAGGAATTGATGGAATACCAATAGAGATGTTTCAACAAACATATGTAGTACTGGAGGTCCTACTTGTTTATACCAAGAGATTTGGAAAACAGCTACCTGGACAACAGAGTAGAAGAGATCCATATTTGTGCCTGTTGCCAAGAAAGGGGATCCAACTAGATGTGGAAACTATCAAATGATATCATTAATATCACACACAAACAAAATTTTGCTAAAGATTGTTCAAAAGTGAGTGCAGCATTATATAGATAGGGAACTGCCAGAAAAATCAAGCCAGATTCAGAAGAGGATGTTGAACCAGGGACATCATTGATTAAATCAGATTGGATATTAGCTGAAAGCAGAAAATACCAGAAAGATGTCTATCTACATTTTATTGATTATGCAAAACCATTTAACTGTGTGAATTGTAACAAATTATGGATAATACTGCAAAAAATGGGAATACCAGAGCACTTATTTGTACTCATGAGGAGTCTGTACAAGGGCCAGGAGACAATCATTTGAACAAAACAAGGAAACACTTGGCTTAAAGTCGAGACAGGTGTGAGTTAGGGCTATGTCTTTTCACAGTACTTTTTCAATTTCTATGCTGTTCAAATCTGAGAAGCTGGACTTTATTAGGAAGAACACAGCATCATAATTAGAGGAAGACTCATTAAATAAGTCTGCTTTACACAGATGATACAACTCTGCTTGCTGAAAGTGAAGACTATTTGAAACATTTACTGGTAAAAAGTGAAAGAACACATCCTTCAGTATGGATTGTGACTCAATATCAACAAAACAAAAATCCTTACAAAGAGGTCAGTTAACAACTTCATGACAAATGGAGAAAAGATAGAGGGTGTCCAAGATTTTGCTTGACTTGGTTCTGCAATCAACACTGCTGGAAGCAGCTGTCAAGAAATCAGAAGATGCATTGCTTTGGGAAAAGCTGTTGCAAAAGACTTCTTAAAAGTTTTGAAAACTAACGATGTCACATTGAAGATGAAGGTGTGCCTGACTCATGCCATGGCATTTTCAGTGGCATCATATGCTTGTGAAAACTAGACAGTGAATAAGGGAGACAGGAAAAAGATTGATGGTTTTGAATTATGGTGCTGGAGACCAATAGTGAATATACTGTGGACTGCCAAAAGAACCAACAGATCTGTTCTACAGGAAGTGCAACCCAGAGTGCTCCTTGGAAGCAAGGATGGCTAGACTGCATCTAATGTATTTTGGACATGTAGTCAGAAGGGAACAATCTTTGGAGAAAGACATCATGTTTGGGACAGTGACAGGTCAATGTAAAAAAGGAAAATTTCAATTAGTTGGATTGACTCAGTGTTTGCAACCATGGGCTTAAACATAAATAAGATCATGTGCCTGGCACAGAATCAGGGCATGTTTCTTTGTGTTGTACATAGGGTCCCTATGAGTTGGACCCGACTGAGGGCACCTAACAACAACAGCACACATATATATAGACACACACACATGTGTGTGTAAATAGACAAATATTGATATAAATGTGCACATGTATATGTATGAATACATATATACACATGTGTATATCAATATTTGTCTATATTGAAAACCCTGAATTTTTAGAAATATCACTAATTATAGTCCAACTGCACAAAATTCATTCTTATTTCTCCCTTCCTATGTTTGTAACTTCTTTTGTCCTTTTCTAACCTGGCTTCTGTTATCTTTCTACATATATTTATTTGACAGACTGTCTGCATATATCCAATATCTCCATGCTATCCCCCTCTCCTCCATTAATGTCCTTACCCCTTTCAGACTCTGTCACTGTAGGTTAGGCTGTTTTGTATAGATACCTCATTGTGATTTTCTGGTTGTAATTACCTATCCTGCTCCACATCTACAGGAGGATTCCATTTTCATTACATACAGACTCCAGTCTCTCTACAGTGGGCCACCCTTGCATGTGGATGCCCTCTCACTGTATTTGAACTCTGATACCTGTGCCAGAATGTTGCCGTCTGCCACCACCATATAATTGTTTGTGTTTTTTTGTCAGTTGTTGTTTTTGCATTGCTGGTGATTGAACCTAGGGTCTAGCTGAGCTAGACAAACACTCTGCTACTAAGTACCCCAGCCCTGCCACCATTATGCAGAGATCCTATTTGGGTCTTCTCATACCATGCCAGCCCTCCATGGGGATACCTTCTCATTTACTTAAGCTCTGCCACCATACACTATACTGCCCCTAGTGTGAACATCCTCCTTTCCTGCTTCCCTTCTTCCTCTATCATCTGTTGTAGGCCACTGTGGGTTCCTTTTTTTCTTTGGTGTGGATGCCTACTTTTCTCTGCCCTATTTTAGGGACTTAATTGTTGATAAAGAAAAGGGAAACGAAGAGGAAAGTAAAGAAGAGGGAATATAGGAAGAAGTAGAAGAGGAAACTAACAATGTTCTCTTTTTTTAAAAAAAAACTATAATGATGTGATATATTTTTCCAAGTCAGCAACATTTATACCTTGCATTGGAAGAAAATCAGGCTAAGGGCAATTAAGAATTTTAGGTAACATGACCATGGTGATAGTATTATGCAGCAGCTCTCCTAGATATCTTTTGCATTTTGGAAGAGAGGTAATGATAATTTGATAGGCTGGTCAACACCTTACATTTTTTTTGTGATAGTAGGGGGCTGAATCCAGGGCTTTCCAATGCTCTATCACTGAACTGCACCCCTGACACCCTTTTAAAATTTTTTTCAAAGCTCCAGAGTTTATTAAGCACACATTTTTGAATACATGTGGGCACTGAGAGAGAGAAAGAATGAGAGGGAGAGACATCCAAGATATGAATGTAGACATACAAAGAGGACAACAGAGAAGCTAAAACAGAGAGACATTTTAAATTATTTTTCTTGAGACAGGATCTCAGTAAGGTACACCAGCTGCCTCTGGCCTGAAACTGGCGATCCTCCTGCCTCAGCCTCTCCAGTGGCTGGGATTACAGGCATGTGCCACCCACCCAGTTAAGCACTTAACATTTTTTGATGTTTTTCTTTTGTGTAGATTGTGGTGAACATGTAGTAGGCCTCAAGATTGACAGAAAGACAGAAAATCTTTATATATTTTTTGCTCTGTTTAGCTGAAGTTCTCTCTTTATCATAATTGTCAGTGAAGTGCATTCTCAAGAATTTCAGTAAGATGATGATAATGCAGAAAAAAGCTATAAAGGCATTTAGATAGTAACTGTCATTCAGTGAGGAAGTTGAGTTTGCAGAATTTGATAGTGATAATGATTTTAGCAAGCAGGTTTTTCTTGTCATATGATACTCTCACTATGATTTTTAAAATGTCACATTAATGTCATGTCAGGAAGTTGACCCAAGTATATTTTTAAATGGTAAATCTCTACAGGTCTTATAAAAATGATTATTGCTCCAAATGAACCAGGACAGCAAGTAATTCATACTGGGAATTTCCCAGACTTAAATTACTACCAGGAATCTGTAATTCCTAGACACAAATCTGAGGGAAGAAACTACTGAGAAGCTTTTTTTTTTTTTTTGAGACAGGGTCTTGCTAAATTAGTCTGCCTCTGGAGTTGAACTCGCAATCCTCCTGCATCATTCTCTTGGTCTGTTGGGATTACAGGCATGTGCCACAGCACCCAGCTCATAGGAAGCTCTTTAGTAAACATTTGTCATTACTGAAAAATACCATCATTATTTGCAAAATAATTTATAATTATATTTTAATAATGGGAAAAACTTGTTGGGAGCAATTGCAAAATAATTCATTGAAGTTACAGTCTGCATTTTAAAAGATCATTCAGCTTTTTGTGCCGAATTCAAGAAAAGAATAAATAGCAAATAATATTACCAGTTGGTGCTTGTGTTCTCTAGGTTTCGGAAAACAAGCTCAATGAAAAGATAATCAGAATTGTAATTGTAATAGGAAAGGAACTAAACAGGCCTGGGTTTAAAAAGTGATACAGTTAATATACATGATAATATGTAGAGATTTGAAGATATGAATTCTATACTTTTCTTACTTTCTTGTTTTGTTAACATTAATACCTCTAATAGCACATGACCTTTTCATAGTATTCCGTAGTATTTATATCTTGGTTTTCTGCTTTTAGGGGTCCTTAGGATTCCATAGAAATGGTTCTTAAACTTTGCAGTTTGTGACATTTCATTAGTAGAACAAGTAACCATAAAGAGTACTTGTCCTATCTGTTCCCTAGTACCTTTCAAAATCTCTCTAGAACGCATAAGTCTGGGTGTTCACATACTTACTTGCTCAGCAATCTATTCCATTTTAGTATCATTTCTCTGGTGGAAGGAAGAGAGCCATGTCTAATACGACCTTCCTTGGAAGTCTTGTACTTTTGTTCTTTAAAGGGAAATTAGAATTTTTAAGACTATAAAAGTCTCTTGTATAATCAAGAAAAGTTGAACTGCCAAGCTGTTGGAAAAAACCACGAATCAAGGCAATAAAGATCCCATGGACAAAATATTTGATCATAAACTAAGGACTGCTGGGTCTGATCCCAGGCTTATGGTTGGGAGGAGAAATAGGACAAACATCTCAAAAAAGACTGTGGAAAAACTCTTTTATGAATTTTTTGAGAGAGTACACCCAATCCAGAAATCTTTCTTTGTTTTACACATCCTATTTTCTCTGTGTTGTACTTCCTTTATTTCTTTAAAGAGCCAAAATACTATCTGACACAATGGGCACATTATCCAAGGTGAGAATGATGGTAGTAGCAGTGTTATAACTGTCGGAGTTTCCAGTAATAAAGTCTCTCAAAAGAAATGCCCAACCTTTCTGTTTTCCCTAGTTATTGACTATGAACATTATCTACCATCATTATTTTCAACATATATTTATGTTAGATCATATGTGAGAAGCCTATTTATTTAGAAAACCCTTTTGAACTCTTTGTTGACTATGGGTCCCAAACTGAACTGAAAATACTAATCTATACTTATACACATTTATGCAGGTTCAGACACAGTCCAAGAGTTTCCTTTTTTCTCTCTAGTTGTGAACATTTCTGGGTTCCTTGCCTCTTTTCTCTCTGGTTCATTTCCTTAATAGTTTGGTTGTTTTCCCTCAGTGGCTTAGCTATGTCATTTTTTTCTGATAAACCCCATGGAAAGGAAACTAGAAAATACTCTGACTGAAGAGGAAACAATGAAAGGAAGTTTTAAGAGAAAGAGACATGGTTTGAGAATAATTTTCTCAAGGTAATTTATGTGGCCTATTCAGTTATATGCCTGCAGCGGTAGCCCTGTGGCATCCGATCCCGTCAGATCTCGGAAGCTAAGCAGGGTCAGGCTTGGTTAGTACCTGGATAGGAGACCGCCTGGGAACACCAGAAGCTGTAGGCTTGGGAGAAGGACCTGGCAACCCCCTCCCAAAAATCAATCAGCCATTGAAAACGCTATGAACAGCAGAGAAGCACTGACAATAGTGTTTTCCCTGTTGTACAGAGGGTCGCTATGAGTCGGATACCAACTCGACGGCACCTAACAACAACAACAACATTCAGTTATATACTGATTAGGCCAGATTATCTGTCCTGGAAGTAAATAAGGGGACCTTCTGCTGCCTAGATGGTCACAGCCTCGAAGAAAAGAGTAAAGGTCGTGCACAGGGATTCAAAGGTTTGACTGTTAGAACTTGTTACATGAATCAATTTATATTTTAAATCTGTGTTTGAAATATTATTTCTAAACACCCATAAACGCAAATTCTAGAAGAATTCTCTTTATTTCACAATTATACACCACACATTTTGATCACATCTCAAGTCTCTTGTTCTTTTGGCAAATAAAGTGCTCATTTTGGCTGTTTTCCAGATGTGACAGTTGGTGGACATGCTTCAGTAGAGAAAAGGAAATTTTCCCTGCTTATCTACTCTCTCCCGTCTGCCCAAGATAGCATGTCTGTCAATTGTGACCTGATTTTGAAATAATTTATTAAATAGAAGGACACATGATGTTATTTAAAATTTTGGTGTGACATTGACTTTTAGTCCTTTATAATAAGCTCTTGACTAGATACTCTGAGTGAGGCATATTGCTCTTGGGATTTTAGAAATTTCTTAACTCCTTCAGTGATTTTGTATTCTTCAGTGTCAAGTATGACTAAGGTTTAGTCAGTAAATTAAACATGTTTTTTTATTCAGAAGATGAAGCAGACTGTATTTTTTTGTCATGAAAACATTATTTTGGAAATACATTAATTTTATGGTAAGGAGAATGTCATTATTAGCTAGGAGATTACTTCAGAAAAGTTAATAGAAAATTGAATATAAAATGCTTATGTTTGGTAAGTGATAATTGTTTTCATTAAAAATGTTACCATCTTTCTATGCTTTTTATGTTAAAATTCAATGGATGTACTACTTCTTGTGTTGTTGTTAGGTGCCCTTAATTTGATTCCGACTCATAGTGACCCTGTGTATAAACAGATGAGACACTCTCCAACCCTGTGCCATTCGGGCACTATTTTCAGTGCTTCTCTGTTGTTCACAGGGTTTTCAATGGCTGATTGTTTCAAGAGTGGGCTGTTGGGTCCTTCTCCCAAGCATACAGTGCCGGGTATTCCTAGGCAGTCTCCCATCTGGGTACTAACTGGGCCCAACCCTGCTTAGATTCTAAGATCTGATGAGATTAGCCATGTGCAGTAGATAGTAAATAAGGTTTTTTGTACTCACTTCATCTGAAGTTGGGAGAGAAGTCTAAACCAATTTTCTTTCCTCCCTCCCTCCCTCCCTCCCTTCCTTCCTTCTTTCCTTCCTTCTTCCCCTCCTTCCTTTTCTTTTTTTCTTTCTCCTACCCTCTGTCTTTCCCTCTCTCCTTCCCTCCACTTTCACTCTTTCTCCTCTCCTTTCCTCTCCTCTCCCCTCCCTTCCCCTATTTTCTTTCTTCTTCTCCTTTTCTTGTTGTTGAGCAAAGTCTTGCTGTGTAGCCTAGGCTGCCTTACAACTTAGGATCCTCCTGGCTCAGCGTCTGCAGTGCTGTGGTTACAGGTGTATGCCTCCACATCTGGCTAAATTATATTTCTTTTAAAAAGCATGTTTCTCGATTTAAAAAATTCTTGCTGTCAACTGTCCTAAACCTTCATTTCCTATCCTAAACCTTTATTTCTAATTCTTTCCTTTTCCCATACAAAGATATATTCTCAATGCTGTATTGAAAATCTCCCTCTCAATAGAGGTATGAAACTTAAAATGTTCATTATTTTTACATGCCATTCTTCTCTGCTACTTATAGGTCTCCTTTGTGTTAGGGTACTACTGTGTACCATTTATCTAAGCTAGAATCTCTAGAGCCGTGCTTGACCCTTACAACTTATATCCATTCACTGTCACTGCTTCCCATACCAGTCCTTTCAATAATTTCCCTTCTTTGTCACTGTAGGAATAGTTCTAAAAGATGTTTCTTTTTGATTTAAAAATGTATCAGTGACTCTCCATTGCTTAAAGAGTAAAGTCCTGTGGCATATTTTTGAGGCCTTTTGAGATTGGGCTCCTTCTTACCTGCCTCATTTTTTTGCCAGACCTGTTTGCAACAACATCCTGCAAACATACTTGACACTGTTCAGCAGGAACCTTGAGCTTTCCACTATTGTTCCCCCTGGAGTAGCCTTCTTTTCCTGTGTGCTCAATGAAGTCCTTTATCCTTAAAGACTCTGCTCTGGCATAATCATCACTTTTGGGAAGCTCTGCCTGGTCCTTATCTTTGGTGTTTCTCTGGTATTTTATATACATAGTTCTATTTTTAGCACTTAGAACACTGCATTATACTTTATTTGTTTACATGTTTGCCTTCCCAATAGACCATGAGCTCCTTCAGGTCTGAGACCTTGGTTTAATTATCTTCTAAAATTCTGTATTAATATTATGCCTAAAAATAAGACAGAAAATTTTATGTTAAATAAATGAATGAACTGTATATAATTTAGACTATGTCCTTTGAAATTATTGAATAAGAACACAACTTTAATTAGTAACCTGAGTGGTGAGAACAATTAAATATAATTTGTTATAGTACTTGTTATTTGCTAGATACTATGTTCATTGCTACACGTGTCAGTTTATAGGACAGTGAGATCTAACCTAGAGAAGTTTAGTATCTCAACCCAGTAAATAACTTAAGAGAGTTGCTATGAATTGGACCCAACTCAGTGGTACCTAAAAACAACAACAACAACAGCAACAACAAAAACAACAAAATGACAGATTTGCAATCCTGGATTTGGAATCCAGGATCGCGCAATTCAAAAGCCAACTCTTTCCTCTATGCTAAAAAATTATCCAAGAGATGAAAGAGTTGGAAAGCCCACTTTAAAGAAAAGACAAGCAATGTTTTCAGGGTAAAGGTAAATTTGGAACCACAGCTTTAACATTTCACTATTGATTCCAGAGATGTTTAGGAGAGATTTGCAGGGAGACAGTTGTAAGTTCATGCTCTTAGTAATTTTGAATAAATGAATGACTGAAGAGTTGAGAAAATTGAAGGAACAAAGAAAATTTGGCAACAGTGAAGAATTACAATTTTACTTAGTAATTTTGTGTCAGATTTGAGTAAAAGGGAAGCTAGCATTCATTGAGTATATGTTGTGTTCTCTATAGATATGTCATCTTATTAATTCTTACCAAAATTCCTTAATGTAAATATTATTTTGTACAATTGCATCTAAAGTCTCACATACATTTTAGCCTCAAAAGAAGTTAAACATCTTGCTTAAGATCACACAGGTAGTACTTGATGGATCTTGGGCTCCCATAGAGCTTGATACAAAAATTTGTAAGGAATAACAATAATCTTAGTTATAGCACTCAATATCTTGCTGCAGCTATAGTATAAATTATTGTGATGGATTAACAAGGTGTTATGTAGCAGCAAAGTCAGTTCAACTAGATGAGTACTTTCTGCTGGATCAAATTGGTAATTGGTATCTTAGTACTTTTTCTGGACAGTGCTGGTGGGTTGAGTTCATGACCTCACAAGCCAGGGCAAGTACTCTACCACTGAGCTACAAGCACTTTTTTATTTTGAGACATGGTCTTACTAAGTTACACAGGCTCCCTCTGGCCTCTAACTTGGGATCCTCCTTCCTTAGCCCTAGCTAAAACAAACATTCTTCCTTCCTTGTCCTTTTTTTGTTTCTTTTCCTTTATGGTGGTGGGATTGAAACCAGGGGCTTGCACGTGCTGGACAAATGCTTTACCACTGAGTGACATCTCCAGTCCCATAGTTTTGTACTTTTAAAGGGATAATGAATGTAATATAGCTGTAATATCTTTCCTTGGGAACTCTCTCTGCTATTCTAAAATTGAGAGAATATACCAATTGAAGGTAACATTAAAACTGTTCTATTAGCTTTCCATCACTGCAACAAATAGCTGAGATAATAAGAGAAGAGGTCTTTTTTTTTTTTTTTTTTTTTTTTTTTTTTTGCTCACAGTTTAGGAGGTTCCAGGCCATAGTCAGTTAGCTATGTTGTTTTGTACCTGTGGTGAGGCAGCATATCATGGCGGGGGTGGGTGGGTGTAGGGGAGACCATTTGGTGGAGCAGCCTGTTCACCTCATGATGGCTAGCAAGCAGGGAGAGAAGATGGGACCTCGGTCTCAATACTCACCTCAAGGCCATGGACCTAACTTCCTCCCATTAGGCCCCATATCTTAAAGGTTCTACCATGTCCCATTAGCACTGCAGGCTAGTGATCAAACCTTTAACACTTGGGCCTTTGGGGAACACTTATCCATATCATAGCAACTATTTCATAGTTGATAAAGCACAAACACTGCTCAAACAGACACTGGCTGTAAACTTGTAGAGAGATTGCATTGGTGCATTTAACTCTGTATCAGTCTTGGTCTGTGCAGAGACTTCATATTTTGCAAAACTGTGAAGCAAACATTTTTTCATCGTGGATTCTGTTGTAGAATTATTCTGCCACCCATATTAATTTGTTATATATGCTAAACCAATTAGCATTTATAATGAGAATGACATTTAAAGAAGATGAAAAGAGAGAAGATGTAGTAGAATAATGAAGCTCTCATTTGCATGGTGTACCACTTTTTCTAAGACCACTCCCCCCAAAAAACTTGCTTGATATTTGGTTTTTCTTTTACCCATCTGCTTGTGCATTTGCTCATTCATTCAGCATACCTTTATTTTGAGAATCATATTTCTGTCATTCTGAGGAAGGATTTTGTTTTCTTTTTGAAAATCTTGTTTTAGGTATACAATAGAAATAATCTAATTTTAATCATTCTAATTGCAAATTATTTACATATCTGACTTATGTACTAAGATACATGATATTTAAGGGTAGGGCCATGTCTTTTTGTTGTTGTTTCTCTGTCCCCATGCCTGACACAATACTTTAATAAATATCTTGATGACTGAGGAGCTCTAAGGTCCAAAATTCAGTCAGTCTAAATGTATGCTCTTCGTTATTCAAGCCTGCAGGTTATTGGTTCTTGTATTCCTCCAATGACCATATAATATATTCTTAAACTTGTAAACTGTTGTTTTAGAGATAGGCAACAGCCCCTTAGATAACTGCAGAAAGAAGAGATGGAATGCCAGAACTCCAAAGTTAGATAGGAAAAAGCCTTTTATAGGTTGCTTTGATGTACAGTGTCAGACATATTGTCACCCTGGGGTGTAGGGAGCAATAGATGATGAAGATTAATCAAATTTGGATGGAGATGAGACTATGTAAAAGCTCCAAGTCCAGAAATAAGTGTTTAAAGTCCTCCCATTTTCCATGGTGAGAAACAAGCCTGGGGAGTTTGGGAACTGCACAAAGGCAACAGTGTTGTCATGTCAGATGTCAGGAGGGAGCGAAGGATCTGAGGATCAATTTTTCATAGTATTGCTGGAAGAAAGGCAAAAACCCAATAGTCAAGGCTAGGGCTGGGAACACGGGAGGTGGGAGGACAGAAGCCAAGGCAGGTTTTACTTGATTGTTGAGCTATTTATAGGGCTTAGTATGAGTGATGGGAGAAGGACCTGGAAGCCCACTCCTAAGAAAACAATCAGCCATTGAAAACCCTTTGAATAGCAGAGAAACACTGATACTCTGCCGAGTGTGGCACAATGTTGGGGAGTGTTTCATCTGTTGTAATAGGGTCGTTATGAGTTGGATTCAACTCTGTGGTACCTCACAATACTGAGTGAAGGAATTTTTGAGCAGAATTTCTCAACCTTGGCACGACTGGCATTTGGCCCAGATAATTCTTTTTGGAGGGTGGAGTGGGGCTGTTCTTTCCATTGTAGGATTGCAGCATCCCAGTTTATGTCCACTAGATGCCAAACAACAACAACAACAAACTCAGCCAAACAAATGGCAATCACAAAACCCTCCAGGCGCCTGTAAACCTTGCAGTGTGTCATGTGGGAGAGGTAACTGCTTCCAGTAGTGAAATAATGCATTAGAAGTATATGAATGAAGTGGTTGCTGCTGGCTAAAGAAAAGAATAAGAACTGCAGGTGGTGGGGCATACCTGCAATCCCAGCTCAGGAGGCCGAGGCAGGAGGATTGTGAGTACCAGGCCAAGACACTGCCTCAAAAAACAACAACAACAGCAATAACAACAACAACAACAACAACAACAACAAAAAACAGAAAAAGAGGGAGCAATGATTAATGATTATAAGTGGCTCTGTAAATGTGACATCTTTTCATGTGAATTACAAAATGGATCCCAAAATGAATCAGGACTGAAAATATCTTAATTGTGAACACTGGTTGACAGAGATGAAATAAATTCCAAGAAGCAGCAGCTTTTGTGTTTGCAAATGTGAGCTACTATCCATGGAAATCCATGCAGCTGTTTCAGATTCTATTAGAGAAAGAGAGTTTAGAGAAAGGAGACTGGAGTTAATATAGTTAGGTATAGGTTGGAGAGAACTTTTAGGGCATTTAGAAGGTTTAATTAGCTTGGAATTAGGACCTGATTAGTTTGAAACCAGCAAGGAATAAGTGTTGAAAGGTCTCTTGGATTAAAGATGTTTCCTTCTTTCTTTTCCTTCCTCCCTTCCATCTTTCCTTTCTTCTTTTATTCCTTCCTACTTTCTTTCCTTCCTTCTCTTTTTTTCCTTTTTCTTCTTTTCTTTCTCTTTTTTCTCTCCTTCCTTCCTTTCTTGGATTGAACCCAGGACCTCCTCATGCTAAGCAAGTGCTTTACCACTGTGTTACATCCCCAGTTCTGGCTTATTTTTAAAAGTAAAATAAGAAAGGAAATCCTTTAAAATAAAAAAATTTAGGTTTTGTTAATTTGGGAGTATTTTATCCTGATCTCCCAATATCATCCAACTTACACCTGGTATTTGAGACATTACTGGGAAAAATAGAAATGTTTGTCTCTCTGAAAGTGTATTTGGTTTACAGTTGAGTCCTCACAAATTCATGGTAGCTTTATCTGGATTTTTCATGCTGCTTCTATTCCTTAACTAACTAACTAAATAAAACTTCCTATAAACTTCCCATTGTGTTTACCAGAATAGCTGTTCTAAGCCTTTCCCACTCTCCATAAATCGCATTCTTGCTGTAATCATATAACCTAGTTTCTTGTTTAATCAAAATTGAGGACATTTGGGCATGAACTTTTAAAAATATTCTGTGTATCCACTTGTAGTTTTATTCTTTCCCTCTACTTGCATTTTAGCCCCGTAGTAAAAATGCCCCTCATTTCTAAGTCAAATCTTTGCCTCTGTGCTCATAGTTACATAACCTTCCTTTTTCCTTCAAGACTTTATTAACTAACCTTTATATTTTCTCTTGCCTTTGCATTATCATTCTCTCCTTGAATCTTTCCTTCTGGATTCTTGCCCAGGTCTTCCTTTTTCTTAGTCTTAAGCAAATAACACGTCCACATGTCTATCAGTTGCTGTACTGTGGGGGCTTGCATGTTGCTCTGAGACTAAAAGCTATGCCACTGGTGTCTTAGTTAACAACAGGGTCACCCATAGTGGACAGGTTTCACCTGACCTTCCAGACTAAGACAGACTAGAGACTAGGACCTGGCAACCCACTCCTGAAACAACTAGCCATTGAAAACCCTAGGAATAGCAGAGAAACACTGTCAGATATAGTGCTGGAAAATGAGCCCCTCAGGTTGGAAGGCACTCAAAAGACTACTGGGGAAGAGTGGACTCCTCAAAGTAGAGTCTACCTTGATGGCAGAAATGGAGTAAAGTCCCAGGGACCTCCATTTGCTGATGTGACATGTCTCAAAATGAGAAGGAAGAACTATAAACATCCATTAATAATTGGAGTATGGAATGTATATAGTATGAATCTAGGAAAATTAGGAATCATTAAGAGAGAAATGAGACACATAAACATTGATATTGTAGGCATCAGTGAACTAAGATGGACCAGTATGAGCCATTTTGAATTAGATAATCATGTGGTCTACTATGCTGGGAATGACAAACAAAAGAGAATGGGAATGCATTCATCATCAAAAAAGACATCTCAAGATTTATCCTGAAATACAATGTGGTCAGTGACAGAATAATATTTATATTCCTACAGGGAAGGCCAGTTAATATGACTAGTATTCAAATTTACACACTCACTACTAAGGCCACAGTGAAGATTGGGAAGAGTTCTACCAGCTTCTGGATTCTGAAATAGACCTAACATCCAATCAGGATGTACTGATAATTAGTGATGACTGGAATGTAAAGTTTGGAAACAAAGAAGAAGGCTCAGTAGTTGGAAAATATGGCCTTGGTGAAAGAAATGATGCTGGAGATCACATGATAGAATTTGTCAGATCAATGACCTTTTCATAGCAAATACATTTTTCACCAACATAAACGTGACTATACTCATGGACTTCACCAGATGGAACATACAGCAACCAAATTGATTACATTTGTGGAAAGAAATGATGGAAATGTCAAATGTCAGAACAAGACCAGGTGCTGACTGTGGATCAGACCATCAACTTCTCATATGCAAGTTCAAACTGAAACTGAAGAAAATTAGAACAAGTGTACGAGAGCCAAGGTGTAACCTTAAGTATCTCCCACCTGAGTTCAGAGACCACCTCAAGAACAGGTTTAATGCATTAGACATAAATGATAGAAGACCAGACAAGTTGTGGAATGACATCAAAGATACCATTCATGAGGAAAGCAGAAGGTTACTAAAAAGACAAGAAAAAAAAAGACCAAATTACATGTCAAAGGAGACTCTGAAACTTGCCCTTGAATGTCAAGCAGCTAAAGTAAAATTAGATGAAATTAAGGAACTGAACAGAAGATTTCAAAAGGCAGCTCAAGAAGACAAAATCCAATATTTTAATGACATGGGCAAAGAACAGGAGACCGAAAACCAAAAGAGAAGAACACACTATTTTTCTCAAGCTTAAGGAACTGAAAAAAAAATCAAGCCTTGAGTGGCAATAGAGAAAGAGTCTACAGGGATAATATTAAATGATGCAGGAAACATCAAAAGAAGACGGAAGGAATACACAGAGTCATTATACAAAAAAGAATTCGTGGATGACCAACCATTTCAAGAGGTTGCATATGATGAGGAACCAGTGGTATTACAGAATGAAATAGGAGCTGCTTTGGAGGAATTGGCAAAACACAAGGTTCCAGGAATTGATGGAATATCGATAGAGGTGTTTCAACAAACAGATGCAGCACTGGAGGTGCGAACACGTTTATGCCAAGAGATTTGGAAAACAGCTACCTGGCCAACTAACTGGAAGAGGTCCATATTTGTGCTTATTCCCAAAATAGAGAATCCAACTGAATGTGGAAACTATTGAACTATATCATTAATATCACATGCAAGTAAAATTGTTCTGAAGATCATTCAAAAGTGACTGCAGCAGTATATAGACAGGGAACTGTAGGAAAATCAAGCTGGATTCAGAAGAGGGTGGGAAACCAGGGACATCATTGCTGATGTCAGATGTATATTAGCCAAAAGCAGAGAATATCAGAAAGATGTCTATTTTATCAACTGTGTAAAGGCATTTAATTGTGTGGATCATAACAAATTATGGATAACACTGTGAAGAATGGAAATATCAGAGCACCTAATTGTACTCATGAGAAGTCTGTATATGGACCAGGAGGCAGTCATTAGAACAGAACAAGGAAACATTACTTGGTTTAAAGTTGAGAAAGGAATGCATCAGGGCTGTATCCTTTCGCTGTATCTCTTCAATTCCTATGCTGAGCAAATAATCCAAGAAGCTGAACTTTATGAAGAAGAACATGGCATCAGGATTGGAGGAAGACTCATCAACAACCTGCATTATGTAGATGACACAATTCTGCTTGCTTAAAGTGAAGAAGATTTGAAGCATTTACTGATGAAGATCAAAGAACATAGTCTTCAATATGGATTGTGACTAAACATCAACAAAACAAAAAGTCTCACAACTGGGTCACTATGCAACTTTATGATAAATGGAGAAAAGATTGAGGTTGTCCATGATTTTGCTTTACTTGATTCTACAATCGACACCCATGGAAGCAGCAGTCTAGCAATCAAAAGACACATTGCTTTGGGAAAAGTTGTGGCAAAAGATCTCTGTAAAGTATTGAAAGGTAAAGATGTCACATTGAAGAGGAAGATGCACCTGACTCATAGATGGTATTTTCAGTTGCATCATATTGTTATAGAAAAATTTAAATCAAAAGTTAAGATCATAATGTTTGCTTAAAATATAATTACTAGAACTTAATGTTCCTTGTTTAAAACTTATACATTGCATCCTGTAAGTCACCTCCAGTCTCTTGCTTCTTATCTGCCTATGTCCATCCTGTAGGCCACCTCCTCATTTCTTACAACTGCTAAACTCATTCTGTTGAGGTACTCTTCACCCTCTAAGCCACTTTCTGATTTCTTACAACTGCTAAACTCAGTCTATTGAATGTAGTCTCCACCCTGTAAGCTACTTCTTGATTTCTTGTATCATGCAGGTGTTAATTGCCTATTTCCATGGTAACTAACCCACCTACAGATGATAGTGTAGGTGGTGCACATGTGGTTTCTGCTGACAACCCCACCCTGTGAACTATATAACCCCAGGAGAACTGGGGTTTGGGGGTCAGTCCTGAGAGGACTCATTTCCATGGGCTGACCTTGCGAGAGCCATACATTTTTTACTTTACCCAATTCCTGAGTCTCTTGAAGTACTTTCTATTTTCTCATGGCACTTCAGTATAGTTGTGAAAGCTGGAGATTGGACAGTGGAGACAGGAGAAGAATTGATGCTTTTGAATTATGGTGCTGGAGACCAATAGTGAATATACTGTGGACTGCCAGAAGAACCAACAAATCTGTCCTAGAAGTGCAACCAGAGTGCTCCTTGGAAGCAAGGATGGCTAGACTGCTTCTTATGTATTTTGGACATGATCCTTGGAGAAGGACATCATGTTTGAGAGTGTGGCAGATCAATGAAAAAACTGAAACCTCTCCACTAGATGGATTGACAATGTGTCTGCAACAATGAACTTAAACATAAATAAGATCATGTGCCTCATTCAGAATCAGATGGGTTTTGTTCTGTTGTACATAGGATCACTATGAGTCGGACCTGACTCGACAGCATCTAAGAACAACAAAAAGCAAATAACAAAGTAAAGAACAACAACAACAACAAAACTTTCCTTAATTTAGCATATTATTCATAGCCTGTTTCCCACTCATCTCAGGCTTTTTCCCTTCCTCTTCATCATAAGATTATTTGAAAAGAAATAAAAAAAGAACCAATACATCCCATTTTACTATCTATTCCTTTACCTTTTACATTCATATGCTTTTGAAGTAGCTCTCTTAAATATCATGGTTAGCTTCCTAATCAGCAAATGATATGTCCTCCGCATTCTCATTGTCCTGTGTTTCATAGTCACATTTCATGTTTTTTCTTTTTGTTTTTCTCTCTTTTTACTATATCCCCTTTATTTCCATATGTTTGTGGGGTACAGAGTAATAAGGCTCTTGTTATTTCCATTATGGAACTATTATATTGCTTTTACTTACACTTTCATCAACTTATATATTTCACAGAACCTTTTGATTAATAGATAATGAAAAAAATCCTATACATTTATGGGTTATATTCCCTTTTATCCCCATGTGTTTGTATTGTTGCATCATATATTTTGAGATTATCCACTCCCTCTTTATCCTTTCACATTATTTTCCCTCCTCTTGTTCCCTTCTCAGCCTCCACTCTACATTTGATATTGACTGTCTCTTCTTTCTTAAGACATTTACCTCCCTTGACCTTTGTGACTTAATGCTAACCTACTTTTTAGTTGTCATCATTGCTCTTTTTTTGTGCTCTGAGTTTCTTTCTCTCAGTTTAGCATTTCCAAAGGTTGTGTCATTGGATATTTTTCTTTAATATTTTGTTTGCTGCTTCTTTGTTAGTTGTAGAAACCACCTCTGTGTAAGGAGCTCTCCAATTTATATCTCTAATTCTGGCTTTCTCCCTTGAGTTTCCAACCATTGGATATCAATATGCCTTAGTGTGTTGTTACTGGCAACTCACTGTGTACAAAGTCAAATGGAGGGAGTTTCTATTTAAACATGTTGGACGGATTGTGTGAACTTGTCTTCTTTCCTTTTCCAAAGTTCACTGAAATGGTAGTAGGGGAATTTAAAGGGCATTAACTTACTAGGACAAAGAAATTGGGATAGCAGATGAGAATTTAACACATTTTTGGGAGACAAAAAATGAAAAGAATGGTAACTGACTCAGTAGAGAAGAGAGGAAGAAGGTATAACTGAAGTGCCTGTAGAAGAGAGGCTGATGAGAAGCAAGACCTTTAGAGACTCACATTTGGAAACTTCTGCTACTACAGAAGCTAGGAGTAAAATATGAAACAAAGTGTAGGTTGGTGGAAGTACAAGAGTCTTTAGATCATCGAGTAAGCTTTCTCTCCCATGGGAGACTGGGTGATAATTTCACTTCTGAAAAAATCAGAGGTAATTCAAGACTACTTCCAGAAATTCTTATTAATTTCATTAGAGTAATCAGTGAAGATACTTCATTTTTTAAAACAGGAATAAATGCTCTGAAAAGGAACAAATATAACAAGAAAGTAGCTTGGAAGTTTAAAACTTATTAATCAAGAAAAAAACTTAATGAGAGTTTTAAAATAGCTTTGAAGAAATCTCCTAGAACAACAAAAGCAAAACAAAGAGAAAATAAACCCAAGAGATAGAACCTAGGAAAGAAAAAAGAATTGGAGGCTGAATGCAGCAAATTCAAGATTTGACCAGTGTGGATTCCTTGTGTGAATCCATGTATCTATATCCTTTGGCAGTTCTTCAACACTGACTCTGGACTTCATTTGGTCATTGGGGGTATGGAAAACTCAATATAACAGAGGTTTAAAAGAAGTACTATATTTCTGCTTCCTGTCTGGAATGTCTGTGATTATGATTAGAATAGGCTGAAGGATGAGACTAATGGAACAAGGCCATGTTCTACCTAATATTTTGCTTCATTTAATGGACAGCCTACTGCACATATGTGTGGGATGCACAGTCAGTATCTGGCCAAACCCAACTAAGGTTAGTGGAATTAGGTGACTGATAGAACCTGGAGAAATTATAAATGATCATTGTTTTATACCACTGAGTTTTTAGATAATTTATTATGCAGCATTATTATGACAACTGATAACTGATAGAAGTAGAGACCAAGAAAAAGGAATGAGTTATCAAATAGGAAAATTTCCTAGTACTGGAGGATACATGTCTCAAGCTGAAAAGGATCCTTCAGGTATCTAGGACAATGGGTCAGAAAAGACTAGCAAGCCATATTCTGAAATTTAAGAGGATCTTTGATTAAAATAAGATCCTAGATGCTTTGTGGAGGGAATATAAAATGAAACAAAAGAAAACATGATAACAAGTTATGTAGAGATGAATGGAAATTAGAAGGCCATTAGATTTTTCATAGCTACACTGGACGATAGAAGATCATGGTATAATGCTTTCAGAATTATGAAGGGACATTATTTTTAGCTTAGATTTCTCTATTTGGCCAAAACTTTAGATATGAGGATAGAATAAAGAAATTCCAAGACATGGAAGAATTAAAAAATTGTGACTTATGTGTCCTTTCATGGAAAGCTTCTGGAAGATGAACTTTCATAAAACTACAGAGAAAATCAATATGGAAAAAGATATAGGATTCAGCAAACAAAGGTTCAATATGGGAGAGCAGGGAAAAGAGGATCCAGGAAAGCAACTGGCCACTAGGCTTCTGGAACTGGAGAAAAATCTGGAGGGCTATGATATGGCTTTGGGAAGGAGAAAAAGAAACAAGTATTTGGTGTATTTGAACATTTGGAAAAAAATTGATGGTTGACATATGTTGGACTTGAGGATATAATGGTGGTTGTTGTTGTTGTTGTTAGGTGCCGTCGAGTCGGTATCCGACTCATAGTGACCCTCTGTACAACAGGGGAAACACTATTGTCAGTGCTTCTCTGCTGTTCATAGGGTTTTCAATGGCAGATTGATTTTTGGGAGGGGGTTGCCAGGTCCTTCTCCCAGCTTACAGCTTCTGGTGTTCCCAGGCGGTCTCCCATCCAGGTACTAACCAGGCCCGACCCTGCTTAGCTTCCAAGATCTGACGGGATCGGATGCCACAGGGCTATAGCTGCAGGCGATAATGGTGGTAGGTCCATAAAAAACTAAGCAAATGAAACATGGTAATTATTTACTTCAGAAGAAGACAAAATTTTTATAAGCATGGAAACAGCACATAACATTATCTGACCTAGCAATGGAGAATATTTGTATAGTCATTTTAATGTTGAGAATACTGCTGATTTGCATATATATTCATGTGGGGGAGAGGACAATGTGTGTGATCTAGAACAGGAATGAATAGAAAGGGAGGGAGGCTGATGGTGTAAAATAGAGTCAGAATCTCAATGAATATAATATGAATTCAAATGATAATCCTGAAAATTGATTAATCAGGAAACACCCAGAGCCCATGCCTGTAATCCCAGCAGTTTGGGAGGCAGAGGCAGAAGGATCACAGCTTTGAGGCCAGAGGCATCCTGCGTAATTTACCCCTGTCTCAATGTAAAAAATTTAAAAAATGAGTTGTAGGTGAGAAAGGGAAAGAAAAAAGAAAGAAAGATAAAGAAACACCCACTTGGGTGCTGTGGCCACATTCTTATAATTCCAGCAAATTCAGGAGGCTGAGTCAGGAGGATCATGAATTCAAGGCCACAGGCAGCTGGTGCAATTTAATGGGACTGTGTCTTAAAATAAAAAAAGAGGCTAAGGGGCAACTCAGTGGTGGAGCACTTATGCAGCATGTGTGAGGCCCTGGGTTCAACTGCCTATACTAAAAAATACATAAATAAAAGAAAGAAAGATTCATATAAGCTTAATATTTAGATCAGAATGAACTACTAAAAGAGTTGCACCAGTGCCGTATATGAAGTATGGGACTAGAAAAAGTGTTGAACATTTTTTTCTTTAAAGGGCTCGAAGGTAAATAAATTAGGTTTTATGGGCTATATAGTTTTTGTATTGTAGGGTAAAGCAGCCATTGATAATTCATGAATGAATGGAAATGGCTGTCGTCCAATATACCTTTATTTACAGGGACAGATGGAGGGCTGTGAGCCTTAGTTTCCTAACCTCTGGACTAGAGGGCAAAAGTGGGTAGAACAGGGATGATTTTCTCTTTCTAAACCATAATGATTTTTTGGACTTGCTTGCCTTTTTTTTTGGTTATTGTTTATTGTAGAACAAATTGCATAGATTATGGCAGTAAACTCTTAACCCCAGTGTTTGTCCCCCAGAATATGCTTCCAATTTATTTCTAAGGAATTTGTGCTGTACTTTACATGAACTACTTTCTATTCTCCAAGTATTGCTCTTTATTTCTTGCTCTGTTCTTCTTTATCATCTTAGCTTGTTGAAATTGTTTATGTCTTTCCAAGTTCTATCTGAAATAATTGTACTTCTAAGAGACTATATGGATTCTGCCAAATGCAGTAGTGCAGGGTCCTAATCCAAGTCATTGGATTTGGGAGGGACAGGCAAGAGGATTGTGAGTTCAAGGCCAGAGGCCACCAATGTAACTTAGTGAGACCCTGAGTTAAAAATAAAAGATTAAAAATGGGCTGGGGGTCCAGACTAGTGACAGAGCATTTGCAAAAAAAAAAAAAAAAAAAGAACTGGTTTGAGTTTCTCTTTCCTACCTTCCAAAATCTCATCTAGCTAGCCAACCAGAGGTGATCTGCTCCCCACCCTTGGAAGAGATTTAGTTTCAGAATCAGCCTTAAATTTCTGTCTGTACCCTACTATACACTTACTATGTTGTTGTTGTCGTTGTTAGGTGCCATCGAGTTGGTATCCAACTCATAGTGACCCTATGTACAACAGGCAAAACAGCATTGTTACTGCTTCTCTGCTATTCATAGGATTTTCAATGGCAGATTGTTTTTTGGGGACGGGGTTGCTGGGTCCTTCTCCCAAGCCTACAGCACTTGGTGTTCCCAGGCGGTCTCCCAAGTACTCCCAAGTTAGTACTCCCAAGTACTAACTAGGGAGGCCCAACCCTGCTTAGCTTCCAAGATCTGATGAGATTGGATGCCACAGTGGTATGGCTACAGGCATACACTTACTATATAATCATGGAAAGCAGAGGTTTTTTTTTTTTATTCTTTTTATTTGTGGTACTGGGGGTTGAACCCAGGGCCTTGTGCCTGCATGCTTTGCAAGTGCTAGACCACTGAGCTGGGCCCCCAACCCAAATTTTTACTTTTTTGAGACAGGGTCTAGCTAAATTACGTAGACTGCCTCTGGTCTTGAACTTGCAATTCTCCCGCCTCCGCCTTCCCAGCCACTGGGATTACAGGCCTGTACCACCGCACCCCCCGGCTGAAAAGCAGAGTTTTAAACCTATGTCTTTGTTTTTTTCCATCTATAAATAATTTCAGTGATCCTTGAAAGGGTTAAAAATGGTTTAATACTGAATTTGCACTGTGGCACGTGCCTATAGTCCCAGCAATTGAGGAGATTGAGGCAGAAGGATCATGAATTCAAGGTTAGAGGCAACCTGGACAATTTAGCAAGACCCTGTCTCAAAAAATAAAAAAGGTGACTGGGGATGTAGCCCAATGGTAGAGCACTTACCTAACATATGTGAATCTGTGGGTTCAAACTCTCAGTACTGCAGGGGGAAAAAAAAGGATTTAATACTGTTTCCTTTAAGGAGGACATTAACCTCATGTTATAGTCATTTGAGTCCTTCTTTAATTACCCAACCCTTAGCAAATTGGTTCAAATTGTGTCTTCATCTTCAGCATCTTGAAGCAGTGCTCAGTATTGATTTGATTGACTTGAATTAAATAAAGGGTGTATCTACCATGTTGATCCTTAGCTAAACAGTTCCAGATTTATGATAAAATTAGAGAAATTTTGTATTCTACGGTTTGTTCCCTAATCTCTTTTATGTGGTCTATTTTTATTAGTTTACTTCTGTTTTCTCCCACATTGCAAAGGAGGTGCAATGATGGGAAGAGAAATAGAGTCGCTTAATTTTTCTTTTGATGGGAACTAAGCCATGTTTATATTGAGTCAGCTACTCCAGACTCTGAATTTTCAATCAGATGGTCAGCAGAGTTTAATTGAATTCCCAATATGTGCAAGGCTACGCTGGGTGCTGTCACTCCAGGGAGGGGTAACCATCTGGAAGAACCTTTTCAAAGAACTCAGAATATGAGAATATGTTTCTTTGTAGCTAAATTAAAATGATACTAATTTTGGCAAAGTAAATAGCTGGCATAGATGTTGTCTTTTGCCTATGCTTTCTCCCCTTCTTTGATTCTTCTAATTTCCAAGAAAAAGTCTCCTTTTTCTAATGCCATGGGTAGGACAGTATACTTTTTTCTTGATTTCTTTCCTTCTTACTTTTTAGTAATTTGCACAGTACAAGATTGTGACATTTAAAAACTTCATTATTTTTAAATTTTTGGATCCTTTTCTTTTTTTTTTTTTTAATTTTGAGACAGGATTTCTCTAAGTTGTGTAGGCTGCCTCTGTCCTTGAACCCGTGGTCCTCCTGCCTCATCCTGCCAAGTTGCTAGGGTGTGTGCCTTGCACTCTTTTGCTTTTGTAAGACAGGATTTCACTATGTAGTCCAGGCTGGTCTGGAACTTGCTGTCCTCCTGCCTCAGCCTCCTGGGTGAGTATAGGCATGTGCCACCATGCGTGGCTCTTTTCTAACTTTAAATATGTGCATGTGGTAGGCAGAATTCTAAGATGGCCCCCTGATGTTTTCTTGCTTTAATTTAGTTGTGCAGTGAGAGACACAAACCATGGAGTGAGAGAATATACTTTACTATGGACTAAATTATGTTCCCTGCAAATTTATATGTTGAAACCCTTACTGACAGTATAATGTATTTGAAGATGGGACCTTTGGGGGATAATCAGGTTTAGATGAGGTCGTGAAGATACCCTTATGATGGGGAGAAGACACACCAGAGAACTTTCTCTCTCTGCCATGTGAGCAAGTAGTGAGAAAGTGGCTATTTGCAAGCCAGAAAGAGAACTCTCACCAGAACTTGGCTATGCTGGACCTTTGATCTCAGACTTACAGCTTCTGGAACCATGAGAAAATTAATTTCTGGATACTGCACTACCAAGTCTATGCTATTTTATTATGGCAGCCCAAGCAGGGTAATATATACTCCATCCATTTAGGAGGAGGAACTGCAAAGTTATATATCTGATAAAAGTCACTGATAGAGGATACGGTGGAAAATTGTAACAAAAAAACCCATCTATCACAGGTATTGGGTAGTATCTCACTTCTCTCCTCTCTACTAAGAGAAAATATATTTGCTCATCTTTGTCACTTTTTAAAAATCTTTTTGGTTATTCTATCTATATTCTATATTAGCAGCCCCCAACTCTCTCAGTAACTTAAAACAACCAGAATTAATTTCTTTGTCTTGCAAATTTCCTGTGGATCTAGGTGATTCTCCATGGTAGCTTCCCACTATGTGTTGGTTCCATATTCAATACTACATGTCTCTGGCACCTCCCTGTTAACTAACAAGTGATTGTCATAGCAGGATTGTTGGGCCAAACACCAGCAATTAAATGCTTTAGCCCCAAAGTGACATATTATCATTTCTGTGGACCCAGAAGTATAGGAGGACTGTGTATTGGTGAACATTAATTATGAAGTCTTCGATCACCCATCCCAGGCCTCTGAGCTTTGCTTTCTTCTCTGGGCTTCGTTTCTTCCTTCAGTAGTAGGTGAAGGTGAGCTAGATGAGTTTGTGCTCAGACATTATGTATTGAGACATCACCAACAGTCTCACAGCTGCCTTTGCCTTGCTACTTTGGTGCCTTGGATCAAGTGCTCATGACCTGTACTTAAGTCACCCTACTTGATTAGAAACATCTGTAGGCATCTCGGATGACCTGCCTAGCAGCACTGGCTCATGATATCATGGGACAGTTGTTTCTGAAGAATGATGTACAAGGTGTAATCAAGAGATATGGTAAGTATTTAAATTAAAGAAAATTACTACAGTAAAAAAAATTGCCATTAATCCTCCTGAAAACATTCCCTGTGTCTTTGAACACACCTTTCCCATCATTCTTGCTACTTTCCAAAGCAGTTCTGGAAGTTCTCTTTCATGGGTGTCATTAGTTGCACAGTTGTGGCTATCCTGAATTGATTCAAAACCGTTGCCTTTCATGGTTATTTTGACTTTGGGGAAGAACCAAAAGTTGCACAGTGCCAGACATAGTGAATAAGGTGAATGAGGACATATAATAATGTTTATATTTGAGAGAAATTGCTGTACCAGATCTGTGTGTGACATGGAATGTTGTCATGATGGAGGATGAAACTAAAGACACTCATGAAAGGAGACTTCTGGAACTGCTTCAGAAGGTAGCAAGAATGATGGGATGAATGTGTTTGAAGCCTAGGGGAGGTATTTTGAGGGAGATTAATAGTAATGTGTCTTACATGATAATAAATTTTTAGAATTTAAACATTTACTGTATTTTTGGATTATACCCTATATATCCACCTTAATTTGGTGTTTGAGGTTTTGTAATGCTAGTCCCAAATTAGTTTTCTAGGATCTTGTAGTACAACTCCAGTCCAAATTGACACCTTACTGTTCCTTAGATATGACAGCTTTAATTTTGTACTACTTTTGTCTTTGTTCTCTCTGCTGTAGCCACATAGGCCTGTTTGTTTGTTCATTTCTTAAGCATTCCAAGCTTGTTCCTACTTCAGGGACTTTGAACTTGTTTCCTTTGGCATACTTTTCTCAGCTTATCTCTATTTCATTACTCTTTTCTTATGAAAAGTCATCACCTCAGAATGGCTTTCTGTACTGCCTTATCTGGAGTATTCTCCCTTCAGTTAACATAATGTATCGCTTTTGTATCTCTTACTACTATCAGAAATCATTTTTTATGTTGCTTTCTCAATTAGAATGTAAGCCTGAAGATAAGGACATTGTCTTTTTCACTGCTGTATTCCTGCCATTTAAAACAGTGGCTGACACATAATAATTGGTCAGTAAAATTTTCTGCCAAGTCTCTGCTGGCTTTCTTCACCTGGCAACCTCTCCTACCCTGTCCCCATTTTAACATGTCTAAATCTTACATGTTAAGGTTACCTTCTTCATGAGTTTTTCACTGATCCAATGTCCCTAATTCTTCCCTAGTAAGAAGGCATTCCTTACTCATTCTGAACACCCAATGTATCCAACAAATGGTATCATTCTCAAAGAACTACACTACTTTTCAGACTCAGTGTGCTTCTTAACCTCACAGCCCCGTGATAAAGTCCTTATAGAATAAGAATCTTGGAGAAGTCCTGCAACTTGTGAGAAATACCATCGTGTATCTTGCCTTTTATCTAGCACACAGTTCCCCACATTACGAATGATATCCATTTCCCTCCTCATGTTAGTTATATACAACTAAAATAAACTGTGGTTCTTATCCCAGTAGGAGCAACATCACTTTGTATTTAGTTCTCTCCTTACATGTGAATATCTAAGAGGAGGTGTATATTGACTGTCATGGGAATCCCAAGGAAGCAGCATCTGAGATCCAAGGGACAGTGGGAAGGGGGCCTGCAGTGACTTCCAGGAGGAGGTGCTTTGTGAGCCTGTACTTGAATAAACAAGTCAATGAGATTGATAGGAAAAGATCTTAGTTCTGTGCTGAGGCAGTCACAGGAATAAACTTGCAGAAAGGATATTACTAGGACCCATCCCTAAAGATTCCCTTTTTGTTGTCTGTTGATGAAGTCACAAGTCCCTTTCACTTGATTTGGGGCATGAAGATGAGGAGGAGCACCTTGTTGCTCCAAGGCTGCCAGGAATTTTGGGGTTTAGGGATTGATAAGAGAAAATCACCTTGGGAAGAGGAGTAGGGAAGGGTCCAGAAAAGACTATAAGAGAAGGGGCATTCACAAGAAAGCCTAGAACTAGCGACAACTAAAGCTAAAAGATTATGGAAGGACAAAGTCTAATATGTATACTAGGTAGGTTTTATTTTGTGCTACATTTCTATAATCATTTTGCCTGTGCCTACAATGGCATATGATTTGTAAATAGGATACTTTCACTTATAGTTAGCAAAAAGTACTTAATTAAATGGCCTTAAAGAAATATAGGGATTTATTGGATCATGTGACTGAAAAGTCCAAAGAAAAGATGGGTTTCAGAGGTGGTTTAAGCAGAGCTGCTGCTGCTTTTTTTTTAAAATCTGTAATTCTCTCAGCTTTATTCTCCTCTCTATTTCCTTTATCACAGGTTGGCTTCTTTTATTTACTGTTTTTTCTTGTGCTGGAGATCGAACCCAGGGCCTTTTGCATGCTAAGCAAGTGCTTTACCACTGAGCTACATCCTTAGCCCCAATTGGCTGCTTTTAGTAGCAAAATAGATGCAGCAGTCCCAGACCTCACCCAGCACCTCTTGTCATTCAGAATTTTCCCTTTTTCCATTAAATCAGAATCCCAAGTTTCATTCTACTAGGACCAATTTGGATTCTGTGTCCAGTCCTGCATCAAATATCCTGATGGTACAGGTAAGAGTATGCTGATTTTTGAAGCCACCCAAGGTCAACCCTTTTTGCTAGTAATGGGATTAGATCTAGCCAAACTGCTTGGCTATTACCCAACAGGGAGGGGTAGAATGAAGGCATCCCACCATATCTGCTATGTATATTTTTAATTTCCTTCAGATGCTTTAGAGACTTACTACTCAATGAGCCTTGGGAGCCATCTAGCTTCTCCTTGGTGTACAATTTTCAGTGTTAAGATAATAGAGGGCCCTCAATAAATATTTATTGAATGAACAAATAAAACATTTTATGCATCCTTTTTTGTGCTTCGTGCTGGGATTGAACTCTAGAGCTTTGTGCATGCTAGGCAAGTGCTCTACCACTGAACTATGTCCCCAGCTCTGTTTTATGCATCTTGAATTTGTGCTTTCACTGGCTCTTCCTTTCTCTCTGCTCTTTCCTCTTCTAAAATAATGTTGCTTTCATTCATTTTTTATTTCTTTCCCTCCAACCAAAGACCTACTCATACAATCTTTTCCTAGCCTAAAAAACAGTTTTCCTCCTGCAATTCTCCTCAACCTGTTTGTAGGGAGAAATTGGGAGGAAATCGGCAAAAATTCCAAAACTGAGAAAACGGCTTTTGAAGATCTGGTTTGTAAATTAGAAATCTAGGGAAAATGAAAGTAACTTGGTTGAACATTTGTACAAAACCCTTCACAAATCCCCTCAGCCTGATTGGACAATTGGACTCAAAGCTGATTGGCTCAGGCCATTCCTTGGGTGAGCTATATAAGGAGATGCACTGTGGCAGCTGAAGCCCTTTCTCGCCTGGACCATCGGCAAGGAAACAACTTCCTCTTTTGCCCAGACCTTCGACAACCAACAAGGAAAGACCCCTTTTTCACCCGGACCACCGATGAGGAAACAGCTTTCTCCGCTCTCTCACCTGGACCTTTGGTGAGGAAAGAATACTCTCCTGCCACGACCATCAAAAAGGAAAGAACTCACTCTCTGTGGAGACCACCAACATGGAAGCATCTGCTTGTGAGGCAGTATTAGAGCTGCTAGGACTTAAACCTATGCACTTTGGTTTTTCTCTCTGCCCTGATAAGGGTAGAGAAATAAAGAGCTGTGTTTGTCCCTGAAAGGCAAAAGTGCCCAAGGCTTTTCCATTCTCCCATCTCCACCGGCATCCATCCCGAGGGCTGCAGGAGTCAGTGCCCCTCACCTGAGGGTCCCCAGTGTTTAATATCTATATGCGCCCCATACCTGTTGTCTCATCATATTCTTTTCCTTCACATCAGACTTCAGGAAGAGTTTTTTATGGCTGTCCCACTGCCTCACACTCACTGCAAATTGAATTTTCCCTTAATACTCTGTTGCTCCCTGAAAGGAACACATTTCCTTTGTTCTGAAATCCAGTGGCCTTTTTCTCAGTACTAATTTTCCATAATTTCTTTGCTGCAACTAATGCTGTTGATAGTCCATGCTTCTGGATACCCTTCCCTTCATCTTGGTGATCTCTGTCTTGCCCTCCCCTCCCCCCCCC
>VMDO01014453.1:0-14056 GCA_007922755.1 Pedetes capensis | reverse complement strand
ATTCTCTAGACCTAGAGTTTGCAATTATCTAATGAACATTTTCACTTGAATATTCTGTGCAAAGCTGGTATATGCAAAACTGTTCATGTCCTTTTCTTCACCCACCTTCTGCCCTATTCCCCTATTTTCTAAATGGTGCCGCCATCTTCTTAGTTACCTAGACTTAGAACTTAAAAAAACGCCCTGACTTCTCCTTGTATTCTCTGTATCTTAGTTTTCTGCCCTGAGATGAGTCAGAGACTGTCAGTTCTTTGAGGTGAAGGACTATGGCTTATTTTTTTTCCCTTTCTGCAGCTCTAGTAGTATCTGGAAGATACATAGTAGGTGCTCAGAAGATGTTGTTGAGTGGATGACTTATTGCCCCATTGATTTTATCTGTCATCTGGTAATGTTTTAACTGTTACTAATGCTTTTATTGTACCCCAGGTCATTGTTGTGTTTAATCTACACTCCTATAATGATCTCCTAATTGCCTTCATTATTTCTTTTTTTTTAAGCCAGCTGTATATATTGCTTTTAGATATACTTTCTAAGGCACAGACTTACTTTTACCATTACACTCCATAAAGATCTCCAGTGGCTCCTTATTACCAATCAGAAAAGTAAAAAATCGTCAGTCTGGTTTCTATGGTCTTCCATGATTTCACCACAGTGATTTTTGATCTTTGTCTCTCTTTTTAATTTGCTGTGCAAGTTGAGCAATTTGTTCCGTTCTTTCCTGCCTCTATTTATTCCTTTAGCAAATACTTGTTGACTGTTGACTATATACCAGATACTCTACTAGGTACTGGGGGCACCATTAAAAAAGTGGTAGTCTCAGTCTTCTTAGAACGTGAAGCCTATTCAAGGAGAGAGCTGTTAAATAAAGAATTACACATATAATTATTTCATGGTAGTCATGAAGGCATATGCTGTTCTCTTTTCTATTAAGTTTTTTGATTGTACATATTTATGGGGTACAGAGTGGTGATTTAGTTCATATATACACTGTGCAATTATCAAATTAGGATTGTTGACATTTTCATCTCCTTAAACATTTTACAAAAACAAAAATAGAAAAATGTTTTGATTTATATGTAGTGATTATTATACATAGTTATAAGGTATAGTATGATCTTTTAAACTTGCATATAGTATAGTGAGATTCATTATGGGATTTTCTAGAATTGCATCCTGTATTTCGTACTTGATCTCTCTTTAGCCCCATGCTGTTCTCTTCTTTAAAATGAAGTCTGTCATGTTCTACATTTTCAAATTCTGTCTTTTAAAATCTAACTCAAATGTCCCTTCCTCTATGTTGCCTTTCTTTATTGCAGCTGGAAGGCATCTTCCTCTCTCTAAGCCTTAGTAGTACTTTTTCTATATCTTCTCATGGCTCCTCTCACTTTTCACATTGTACTATTGTGTGTGAATATGCTTTCTCTAACAAGATATTTACATTGTTAGATGAATTTGAACAACTCTCAAGGCTTATTTTGCATATCTCAAAATCTTTCTCATAACAAGTTGGGTATAATAAATAAGTTGTATTGTGGATCAATCTTTTAAAGTAGTTATTCTGAACATTATTTTGCTTTGTGCTGTGGGCTGAATTTATGTATTCGATTAACTAGATACTACTTGTAACTGGAGGTGGCAAGTAAGACTTAATATGTGAATCTTGCGCTGACCAAGGCAAGAGTATAGGTCTGTAGGTTATCTTTCATTGACCCTGTTTAGCTTCCCCCCCAAAAAAAACTATATATTTTTGCTGTGTTTTGTTTTCAGTTTCTATATGCTAGCTTTTAACATTGTTATGTTAGTGCTGCGTTGTATCTGGAAGATATACTGTCTTATATTACTGCACATTTCACTTATTTTCATGCCCTATTTAGGACATTGTTGTGTTAGTCATAGGACTGACCCAGATGTTCACAAATGGGGCATTCAGCAAGGGATACCTTGAGGCACAGTGCTTGATCTATAAGAGTGAGCTATTCTTTGCACATTCATCTGTAGACATGTATTCAAGCTTTACTCAGAGTAAATGCATATTATTTCCCTTTTTTTGCTTTTATTACTGTACTTTTTGGAAATGTGCTTATGCATTTACTGATGTTATAGGAGTGATTTTCTTAGACAACTATGAATATTTTATCTACCTAAATTATCAAGGAAAGCACATCTTAACTGTTAACAATTTGCAAAAAGCCTTTCTAACATTGGGTATAATTAGAGGAAATTAAAATATCTCTCTCGTAAATGTTCAATTAATTTTATTAGCTGCATATTTGAAAAGAGGTTATTGGTTTTACTTTCCTGATATATAGCAAAATTAAATGAAATAACAGTAAACTTCCTTTTACAAAGGAGAAAACTACATTACTCTAGGCATGAATTTTGTCTCACATTTTATATTTTACAACAAATAACTATCTGACTTTACTCTTCTTAAAGTGTATCTGCACTCTTTACTTCTTGTTCACAAAGATGTAAGGTTGTCTACAATGGCCTTCTGCCACTGTCATGCCTTCCCTGCCACCATTATGGACTGATCTTCTAACTGTGAGCCCTCAATAAATCTTTTCCTCTATAAGTTGGTTTGGATTGGTTTTTCTGCTACAGCAACAACAGCTGACTGATATAATAACTTAGGACATTTTCAAAAGACAGTGGATTTATTAAGGTATAACTGAGACAGATCAGGGGGACACATCTCTCCCTGGGACACTGGGATGGTATTAAGCATTGTTAAAAGCACTGTTAAACACTGTTAATATAAATATTGATATTAGTAATAACTTTTTTCTGTAAACACTCTTTCCAATGTTTATCCTCCTGAAAATAACCACAGATGTTGAGGGATGGGGTGCTTTGAGTCCCTAATTGGCAGTTATTGGACTTTCCCTTGCTACCCTGGCTGTCTTGAGTAAAGGACTCTCAGTTAAACAGTCAGCCAAACCATTTTTTATCAGTAGCAGGTGTTTTGAACACTTCATAGAAGCCATGTGACAGCTGCAGCAGCAGTACAACACTGGCTCCTGAAGGTGCAGTCCTAGTTATGACTGTTTCAAACAGTTTGCACTGGACTTTTTGCTACTGTAAGCCCTGGTGAACTCTAGAGACCATGCAACCATTTTCCACCCAAGCAAGAGGCCATTTGCCCTCATGGCCTAGAGAGAGACTTTTGTGACTGGTGCAAAAGGGAGAATGTTGTGATTAATATAAGCACAAACCTTCATTTGCATGACAGATTTGCTGTAATTGGTGCAGATATCCCCTTTCTGGCTATATAGAAAGGCTGTTTATTTTATGAGTGAGCTGGGAGGCACTATTTTGTTGCTGCCTCCCCTGGTTTTGCAACATTAGGCCCAATACAAGGCTTCTCTTGAGTGATCCTTTTGCCTACTTTTAGTAGTGTGGGCTGAGCTGATATCACAAAGAAAGAAGTGAAGACAGCAGAGCAGTAGGACTGCAAGGCAGCCAGTATGCTGATGTGCTGAAGTAGGGCAGCCACTGGTGTCTTCATGGCAGTGACAGGAGCAGAGCATAAGAACTGCTGATTGACAGAAATGGAACACAAGAGGCTCAAGATGATCGGCTAGAGCTGACTTGGGAACCGTGAGGCTCCATTGATAGGAGTGGAGTGTGACCCCACATGACTTCAACCATTGGCAGAACAGATCTGGGAACTGTGAGGCTGCATTAATTAGGCCAGAGTGGAGCCAAGAACTGTGCAGCTCTGGCAGTAGCAGCAGGAGAGAGGCTGCAAGGACTATTTGGCCTCAAAGAGACAGATTTGATTGATCGACAGGCTGAGCAGTAAGAGAAACAAGGTGGATTAGCTGAATTGATGGCTACAAGAGAGGTAGGGCTGCAAGACCAGTGGCTGGCAGCAGCACAAATAGTGGCAGCAGCAGAAGGGAAGCAGTAGATTCCCCTAAAATGGTGACAGCAGTGATGGTGGCCACAGCAATAAGAGGCAGCTGAACAGTGTGAGAAGAGTGAGCCGGGCAAGAAAAAGAGGGATGACAGAAGCTGAGGCTGAAAAAGATAGAATGCTGTAAAGAGCCAAAGAAGAGAAACTGCAGGTGCTAGTCGCTAGAAGAGTTCCACTAGAGAGCTGTCCTATCTTTAGGACCATGCGTCTCAGAAACCCTAGGCCCAGGAGCTGTAACACTGGCTGCTGTCAAAGGCTGAAGATCCTGATACGAGGCCTGCCCAGAAGCTGCAACTCCAACTATCAAAGGTTTAGGATTCCTGACCTCCATAGCCTGTGTACGAGCTGTAATACTAGAGGGTGCTCCTTGTTGCTGCTGCTTCTGTGTATGTGCTGTCACTGCTTGGTGCTGTCAAATGCTGAGGGACAAAATAGCTGCTCAAGACCAGCATTTGAAGGCTTCTTCTTGCCTCCCCACAATTTCTATCCAGATAGAGCAAAAGGACTCCAGCCATCTGATTGGTGACATAGCTCCATCATAGCTCAGGGAGCATCTGTACCTAGTTTCTTAGAAGAAGTCATATTAGTGCTTTATTTAAAACTGGAGAATACAGATCAATCCCCTTGTTATATCACATAGCAGTGTAATAGTCCTCTGAATTTCTGGAATCTTGTGCCACAGTATAAGGAGATACTACAGCCATATAAATTGCCCTTCTTTTCATGATATTCTATTTCTTTGATTTTCAGCATATTATTTGCCTCCTCACCTGGCAAAATTAGCAGAGGTTTTTAATTTTTGTCTATGAGAAAAATACAAGCTTCCAGATCAAGGGGAAGTGGGTATTTCTAACTCTTGAGGCTTGCATTCCTAAGTAATTGTATCCAACATTGTAGAAACATTATGTGTATTTATCATTCATCTGGCCTTATGTAGAACTGACATTTTGGTTATACCAAAGCTAACCTGTTTGTCTTATTCTTTCTTGGATAGTTAAGAGAAGGGCTAGGTAACCATAGACTACTTAAAAATGCTTTATAGCATCAACAAGGCCAGAAGAATAAAGGCTAATAGAGGGAAAAATATACAGTAAAAATGCTAGTTCTTTGTGGAATGAAGTAGGGTCTTAATAAGTTCAGTATTAATCTAATAGTAACAGACAAGCCACCAAGAATACGTCAGTTTGAGGTCAGAATGGTTCATACTGAATAAATAGCTGTGAGGATGAGGTATATATTCCCAGTAAGTAAAATAGTTCTTACAATAAATGTCCGCCACCAATAATCAAAGAATAGGCGGTTACCGAATGTTGGAAGAGCCTCAGTTGCAGGTATAATTATGCATATACGTTTTACAAGTAGCATCATTTTGGGTATGAATTGAATTTTGGCATGGGTTTGGAGAATTTTTGTTTTCATTTTCTATTACCATCTATGCTAGGCAGGATTCCTATGACTCCCAAGATTCATACACCCTGGAGTTCGTGTACTGCATAATCCTCTTCCTGTCAGTGTGGGCAGAATTTGAGATAATGATGAGTCATCACACCTGTGATTAGGTTTCTAAGCAGCTAAGTAAATCAGAGGAATGTTATCTGGTGGATGTGAGTCTTTCCTGAGGTTAGAGTCAAAGCTTGGAAGCAAGACGGTCTGTTGAGGGAACCATTTGGCAAGGAGTTGCAAATGGCATCTAGGAGCTAAGAGTGGCTTCTGGCCAATATTCAGCAAACAGCAGGTGGTTTCAGTCTTATATCTGCAAGGAAATGAATTCTGCCAACAACCAGTGATCTTGAAAGAGAGACCTGTGCTTCTGTGAAAACCATTGTCCTGGCAGACATTGACTTCACCCTGATGAGACCTTGAGCAGAGAGCCTAGCAAACCCAGTGTTTTGACCACAGAAATTGAGATGAAACTTGTGGTGTTTAAGCGGCCAACTGTAGGGTTTTCAATGGCTGACTGTTTCGGGATTGCCTTGGGAGTGGGTTGCTACATCCTCCCATTTTGCGGTGCTGGGAATCGTACTCGGGACCTCAGAGACTTCAGAGCAGTGCTCTACCAGCTGAGCTAAATCCCAGCCCATGGTAAATTGTTAAGGAGCCATAAAAAAGAATGCATCATCTTAGATGTGGTCTGAATTTCTAAACTAACATTTTCTGAACATGCCTCATCCTCTCACAACTTTGTGTCTATATGCAGGTATACTGTACTATGCAACGATTTGTTATATATCCATTATATCTACATCTATCCTGTCAATCATTTAAGGCCATCTCATGTACCAAGTCTTTACTGACCTTTTCCCTGCATCCATACATGAATAGGATCTCTTATCATTGGAATATCCAGTATAATTTGTGTCTCTTTCATGTAACTTACATATCTTCTTTGTATGTTATTTGCATACACATTTTATGCTTTTTATTTTAAATTTGTGTACATACTTGAATGGAAGTATATGCATCCAAATCTTCCAAAGATGATAAAGAATATATGATGAAAAATTAGTGCTTTTAGCCTAGTTCACCAGTTCGCCACTCCTCTGGCCCAGAGGCAACCATTCTTTTCATTTTATCTTGTATCCTCCTACAGAGAGTCTATACATATACGTGTGTGTGTGTGTGTGTGTGTGTGTGTGTGTATCTTTCCTCTTTTATATATAAAACTTAATGCAGTGTTTATCCTCTCTTCATTGTGAGATGCATGAAGAATCCATATCTTTTTCCTCTTGAGTAGATCTCCAGAGGTACCAAAGTATTTAAGACTATATTTAAGCTTTTCACCAAACCTTTCATTGATGTTATTTATATTAACTATAATTTCATTTTGGCAGATGCTTTGATTAAAAGGCTTTCCTTAATATGGATTCAAAACCTTCTGCACATTTCTATGTCATGAAATGCCAAAAGCTCATAACTACAAAACATATTTAGTAGATTAGAGCTACATGGATAAATATTTCTGAATTGGATGTTATATTAGTAGGTGTGCCCCATCTTTTCTGACAATTGTTCTGCCACTCTTCTTGGCATAGTAATTGCCATGTAAAGGGTCTTAATGGAGATGGGATTGGGAACATGGCAATAGGATAAGGGCTTTTTAATTATATAAGAGCTTGTGGAAATTAGTTCTTTGAGCTGAACCCCAAATAGTATATTTATTTCCTATTCCTTTGATTCCATTGGACAAGTGAAGCTCAGAATATTTCCTGAAATACTAGGAAAGTAAAACAATGGAAAATCGAATCTTTCTGATCTCTGATCATGACTCCAGGACCTGAAATTTTTATTACAGCTCTAACTAACTTATTTACTTCTCACCACCTAGTTTTAGTCACCTAATTCTGAGTCTCAGTAGGTAGAGTGCTGCTCCGCACTTTCTGAGGACCCAGATTTGATTCCCAGCACCCTAAAAATGGGAGAAGGATGTGGCAGTCCACTCCCAAAATGATCCTGAAACAATCAGCCATTGAAAACTCTGTGAGGGTCACTGTGAGTTAGACTAACTTGACAGTACCTAACAACAACAACAACAACAACAACAACAACAACAACAACAATTCTGAGTCTGTTGACTACCACGCTTAGTTTCTTGTCTGATTCCCTTTCCTACTTAGTGAGATTAGAATGAATGAAAAAGAAAAGTTACCTGGAGCTGTGGTTCCGAGAAGGTACAAACTCCTGTGACTAAGTTCTTACCAAATATGTTTTTGAAGCACATATTGTGTTAGCTTATTCACAGTTAAACTATTAAGCACATCACTCAGGAAAATGTATAGGAACAATGAAATTAGAGAAATCAGCCACTGAAACCATTTTTAAGGAACTTATAAAAATAGTAGATTGTTGGAGACTTAGAATTCAAATGAATATGAGTACTGAAGATTGTTTTTATTTCTGAATTTTAATTATTCAAGCCACCACCTGTCCTATTTCTTAGAATAATATTGATTTGTTGAAAAGGAAATTCAGGACAAGTTTATTTTTTTAACCTATGTATGAATGCCTATTGCATAATTAAATGCTTTCTCTATAACAAGGGTTCTATGATGTAAAAGAAGATGATAAATTTCAGCCTTCAGTCAACTGAGTAAGAAAACACTAGAAGTATAGAGAAAATGTTTGATTACCTACCTCATTTTACAAATATGTATGATTTTCCATAAAGATTCAGTGACTATTGTATTTTTAATAAGTGTTATATTTTTATATAGTATTTTTGATGGAACCTCATAGCATTTGTCAGAGAATATGGAAGTCATTATGGAAACCTTTTTTTTTGTGTGTGTGTTGTTATAGGGGGTTAGGCTGGGGTTTAATTAAGTTGGCAGAGTGCTACTCTGTGTTCTCGCAGCCCTGGGTTTGATGCCGAGCATTGCAAAAATGGGAGAAGGATGTGGCAATTTACTTTCAAAGCAATCTCGAAAACAGCCATTGAAAAGTACATGAGTGTTGCTATGAGTTGGACCTGACTCAATAGCACCTATCAAAAAGAACTGGGGGCTTGAACCCAGGGCCTGGAGCATGCTTGCAAGAGCTGTACTACTGAGCTGCACCCCCAACCCATTTTTGCTTTTTATCTTGAGACAGGGTCTTGCTAAGTTGGGCAGGCTGCCTCTGGTCTAGAACCTGTGATCCCCCTGCCTCTGCCTCCCTAGTTGCTAGCATTACAGGCATGAGCCACTGTGCCCAGGTTGAACTCATTATGACTTTTAATTATTCTTGCTAATTTGATAACTCCCTTGTTACAACTGAAGACACAGTCTTCCTAGGTAACCTTTGCACTTTAAGTAGCCTCAATGTTAATGATGCTTTTAGGGCAAATATTGAACATATTTAATTTTTGAACAGTATCAGTTTACAGAAAACAGGTTGTATAAGACATTTGAAATTAGTTTGAATATATTCAGTTTAACTGTATAAATTTCAGCCCTGATTTATACACAGTAGAAATTTACTGTGTCTCCTTTGGTTGCAACAGACTAAAACCTAATTTGAACCAGTTTAGGCCAAAAGGGAATTTACTGATGACTGTAATGGGGACAGGGAAGGACTAGGTGAGGCTTCAGGAATTAATGGCACAGGGGAATTGGGTATCAGTAGGACTCTTTTTTTCAGCTGTCACCTCTACTATGATGTATCTACTTTATTATATTAGATCTGATTCCTGTGTGTGGCTCTTGGCAAAGAGGAACTTCAGTCATCTCTTTAAGTTTTTAAATTAAAAGGAAAAAAATTGCCAAACCTAATTAACGTTTATGGCTTATGATTGGCCGATCTTGGATCAGGTATCCCTACCCAAACAGCTGTGGCCTGGAGGGTAGATAGGATTTTCAAGAAGGCAACAGCTATATAATTCTAACCATATAATTACAGAGATGGGGTAGGAATTTGTTTCCAGAAAGTGGTGGGATGGGGGAATGGAGGCAATGAGAAGAGTAGACATAAATAGGTTAAAAAAATTCCCATTAATAGGAAGAAATAAAACATGTGTTCATACAAGAAGGTGTTTTTTCTAGGGAGATACAGAGATACAGGGGTGGGGAAAAATTCAAGGAACCTTACTACACACTTCCTTATTTCTACCAAGTTTTGGCCTTCAAAATCCCACTTAAATATGTTTTTTTCTTTATCCTCATCATTAATGCTATATTTCCTTAGCCTTTTTCCCTCCTAGATTACTTCTATCCTACAACCCAAAAGGCTTTCTTAAACACAGATCTGATCATGACCTTCTCCTATTTAAAATCCTTTAATAATTACCAGTCACTGTCATTTTAATAGCTTGGAATCTAAAGCAATCTAGTGATTCCACCTCTCCCTTTATCCTGGCATTGTGCCATGCATTTAGACTTATCAAAGTCTTGCTAAGTTTTGCAGGCTTCTCCTGGACACAAGGGGGCTGGGATTTAGCTCAGTTGGTAGAGTGCTGCTCTGCAGTCTCTGAGGTCCCGAGTTCAATTCCCAGCACCACAAAAATGGGAGAAGGGCCTGGCAACCCACTCCCAAGGCAATCCACTACCAAGGCAATCCCGAAACAGCCATTGAAAACCCTATGAGGGTCGCTATGAATTGGCTACCGACTTGACAGCACCTAACAACTCTGGCCTCAAACTTGGGATCCTCCTGCTTTCACCTTCCGGAATCACTGGGATCACAGGCATGCGCCACCATGCCTGGTAAGTTTTAGGTCATTTATAATAATAAGTACCATTTGTCTAGACCTTGCAATGTATCAGTACTGTTCTAAATGCTTTATGTATTAATGTATTTAATATCATAAGAATGGTACAAGGTAGGGGTTATTATTATCCATATTTTATAGAGAAGGAAACTGGAGCAAGGAAAGGTTAAGGGACTGTCCCAAGATCACACAGCATGTAAGTGGCAGAGCTGGGATTTCAATGCATGCAATTTGAATCTGGGACCCTGTTGGTTATGCACTATATGGTGCATCCTTCAGCTAAAAGTTACTTGCAGAAAAGTGCTTTCATGTAATTTTAATATTTAAGATTATTACAAACTTTTAACATTAAAATATTTATAATTTTTATATTATCCTTAAAAATAATTTAGATAAGAGACTTATATCAAAACAGATTATTAGTATCTGTTTATTAATAGTAGTGTTATGATAGAGATGAAAAGGTACACTAGGTTCTTTTATTATTCATGCTATCTTCTCCAGTAGTTTTCCAGTTTTTCTCTCTTAATCTAATATTTTGTGGAACACCATTAACTTTCATTTTCCTATTGGATTGGATTTCTTTGATTATGCTGAGTGAGTATTTTTAGAGATTGTGAGAATTTGGTTATTTTTGGAAAGTTTCATTTTCTGTAAAGGTTGGGAAACTGCATATGTGAAACACTAGAAAAAGATGTCCAGAGTCTGTGGAGTTGCCCTGGCCAGTTTTTTCACTGAATGTTATGGTAGAAAGACTTAACAAACTAATCTCTGCCAAAATAATATATAGGTTAGAGCCAGTGTAATGGTTAATTTTATGTGTCAACTTGACTGGGCCAAGGGATGGCCAGACAGCTGGCACCATATTATTTCTGGACGTGTCTGAGAAGGTATTTGTGGAAGAAATTAGCATTTGACTCAGTAGATTGAGTGAAGGCCATGCTCTACAATGTAAGGGGGCGTTATCAATCTTATCTAGGGCCTGAATAGGACAAAAAGGTAAAGGAAAGGTGAATTTGCCCTCTCTCTTGAGATAGGATACTCTTTTCTTCCTGCCCTCAGAATTAGAATTGTTGGTTCTTGGGTCTTTGGACTCCGCTTCTTACAACAGCAGCCTCCCAGTTCTCAGGCCATTAGACTTGGACTGAATTACATCATTAGCTTTCTTAGGTCTCCAGTTTAGAGATGTCATATTGTGGGCCTTTTCAACCTCCATAATCTTGTGAGCCAATTCCCATGATACATTTTCACATACATATCATATTATTATAATAACTATTGTTATTATGGGAATATACTTTTTGTGTGTGTTGGGGGGAGAATCTGGCTAATAGCAGCAGGTTTTCAGATGCTAAATTTCAGATGCTAAATTAATGTCTCAAGTTAAAAATTTTATTTTTCTAGTAGATACTTAACCTTCACTTGTCTTGGTAAATGTGTGTGAGAAAATGCCATAGTCACTGATAGGTTACAAATGCAATCAAAATCTTGCCTGTGTGAATATTGTCCTTTGGCAGACATTTTCCCCTGGGAATTTTCTCATCCATCTCTTTACATTCTGTATACCATGTAAAGACTATTTTCTTTGTAGCAAATAACTCTTGGGGTATTGGAAAACTCATCAGAGATAGTGAGGCCCTCATAGTCTGTAAGAATTTGAGTGAAAATTATAGCTATCACACTGCTAGGATTAACAATGCAAGTTTGGGAGGGAAGATCATGGGAGTCCGGGAATGAGGACTCTACCTCAGTACTGTCCAGTGGAAATATAATGTAAGCCACATATGTGCATTTAAAATTGCTAGTATCTACCATCAGATCAGTAAAAAGAAAGAATTTAAATTTGATGGTATATAGTTTACCCCCAAATACACAAAATACTATAATTTCAACATATAACAAAAAATTTATTAATGAGATATTCTCTATACTTTTTCATACATCTTTGAGACCCCAGTATATATTTAACCTTGCAGCACATATCAGTTAAGGCTAGTTATATTTCACATGCTCAATAGCCATATGAGGCTGGAGACTACCATATTGACAGTACAGTTTAAAAGCATATCAGTGAATATCCTGTTGACCCTCTGGGGTGACCAAAATAGTTTCCTTTGAGGTCCGCAAAACCTTGGTGGGTACGGTTTAAGCCTTCTTTCCTATGGCTAGGACTTTCTGCTCTAATATATTGTTACCTCTTCTTGTAGATCCATGGTTTACTGTATTTATGCAGGCTTCCAATTTATCTCCAACTAAACTTATAAGACCCTTGAGAGTTTTCTAAATTAATTATGTGAACATGAATTAATTAATAATAGATATGAAGGAAATTGTTATTTACAGAATATCTGGTATATGCCAGACAATATACTAGGCACTTTACATACTTTATCCTTTTCTTACCACATTTTACAGATTAGGAAACGGAAGATCCAAGAAGTTAAATTACGTAGCAAGTAAGTTGCAAAACTGGGATTTATGCTCTTTTTACCGTACTATCCTTAGTAGGATTGTTAAGTTGCCTATTAAATCTTTTTTCTTCTTCTTCCTTTTTTTTTTTTTTTTTTTTGGTACTGGGAGTTGAACTCAGGGCCTCGTGCTTGCATGCTCTGCAAGCGCTGGACCACTGAGCTGTACCCTCAGCCCATTTTTATTTTTTTTACTTTTTGAGACAGGGTCTTGCTAAGTTACCCAGACTGACTCTGGTCTTGAACTTGCAATTCTCCTGCCTCCGCCTCCCAAGCCCCTGGGATTACAGATGTGTGCCACCACGCCTGGAGCCTATAAATCTTAAACAAATCACATTTGAATTAGAGTTCCCAGATCTTTACCCTAATGCATCAAACATAGAGCCAGTTGATGGACAGGTTATATTAAATGTTGAGGACTAGCTAGTACAAAGGAATTTTATGTTTATTTTTGAAAACTTTTAGCTTGGTTGATTTAGCTTGATGACTTACTACTTCTTGGGGAGAAAATTCATGTTGTTCAAAAATGCATAAATTGTGGAATTTTTCATAAAGACATCTTTATTTCTTTATTTTATTTTGCATAGGTATGTTTTTAAATGCTGTGCTTGTAGGTAAATGGTAAAGGAAGGTAGAGTTAGACACTTTCTGATCATGTTGAAATATATATTAAATAATTATCAAATTTATTTTAACTGGAGATGCTAGTCACACATGCTTTAAAAACATGAAATAATATAGGAAAGTTTTATTCTAAGTCAACTGTGTACAAAAATATGAGCTTTTAGTTTCTGGAAAAAGGGTAATTAATGAGTACAGGGACATAGTTGGATAGGAAGAGTAACTTCTAATATTCTGTAGCACAGAAGGCTAACTATTGTTGTTGTTGTTAGGTGCCGTCGAGTCAAGTCCAACTCATAGCTACCCTATGTACAGCAGATCGAAACACTTGCCAATTCTGTGCCAGGCAAATGATCTTATTTATGTTTAAGTCCATTGTTGCACACACTGTATCAATCCATCTGGTGGAGGGTTTTCCTCTTTTCCGTTGACCTGCCACTCTTCCAAACATGATGTCCTTCTCCAGGGATTGTTCTCTCCTGACTACATGGCCGAAATACGTAAGACGCAGTCTGGCCATTCTTGCTTCCAAGGAGCACTCCGGTTGCACTTCTTGTAGGACAGATCTGTTGGTTCTTTTGACAGTCCATGGTATATTCAATAGACGTCTCCAGCACCACAATTCAAAAGCATCAATTCTTTTTCTGTCTCCCTTGTTCAATGTCCACCTTTCACAACCATATGATGCCACTGAAAATACCATGGCATGAGTCAGACGCACCTTCGTCTTCAATGTGACATCTTTGCTTTTCAATACTCTAAAGAGATCTTTTGCCACAGCTTTTCCTAGAGCAATGCGTCTTTGGATTTCTTGACTGCTGCTTCCACGGGTGTTGATTATAGAGCCAAGCAAAGCAAAATCTTGGA
>VMDO01014452.1:0-54470 GCA_007922755.1 Pedetes capensis | reverse complement strand
TTGAAGGCTATGATCTTTGATCTTCATCAGTAAATGTTTTAAATCCTCTTCACTTTCAGCAAGCAGAGTGTGTCATCTGCATAATGCAGGTTGTTAATGAGTCTTCCTCCAATCTTGATGCCACGTTCTTCCTCATAAAGTCCAGCTTCTCGGATTATTTGCTCAGCGTATAAATTGAAGAGATAGGGTGAAAGTATACAGCCCTGGCGCACACCTTTCTCAACTTTAAACCACTCAGTGTTTCCTTGCTCTATTGGAACAACTGCCTCCTGGTTCATGTACAGATTTCTCATGAGCACAATTAGGTGTTCTGGTATTCCCATTTTCTGAAGTGTTATCCATAATTTGTTATGATCCACACAATCAAATGCTTTTGTGTAGTCAATAAAACATAGATAGACCTAGTACTATGTTAATCACTTGAGATACAGTGACAGAAGAGATAGACTCAGTCCTGTGGAGCTTATTGTCTAGACCAAGATAATCTGTTCAAGGCCCTTGAAGCATGATACTGTCAAGTATTGTTCTAATATTCAAATGTTATCCACAAAGCCTGAGCATCATTTAGTCCCTGTTGCTCTTGCTTTCCTCTGTTACCAACTTAATGCTGTTAACACAGTCAAGGAATAGGTAGGCTACAGTAACTGTCAGAAAGCCACAGATTTTCAAAAGGAAATTAGCAGTGGAGCACATATTCATTATTTTAACCTTGGAGCAGGTCAGAGTAGACACTGAAGAAAGGAATGTTATCTGCTGCCAACTATTGTTAAGAGAGTACAATGTGACATCTACCCCCAGAGCACTAGTTGATGTATACCCTAAAATATCTTGGTATTCCAGCTGGAAGAAATACATCAGAAAAAGCTAAGTGTTGTAACTCACGTCTATAGTCCCAGCACTTGGGAGGTAAAGACAGGAGGATTGCTGCAAGGTGGAGGCCAGCTTTGTCTACATAGTGAGTTCCAAGTCAGCTAGGGCAACATACTGAGACCGTGTCTTAAAAAAATAAAATCAAATAAAAAGAATATCTCAACAATAAGTATAACTCAAATGATACTTTTCAGAGAAATGCTTGGGAGAATCAGATATGCTTCTTTAACTCAGCTGTTCCTTATGTCTTAGAGTTTGCCATTATTAATATTTTCTGTTAATTGCTTATATATATTGCTTTAATGCCAGCATACCCTTACAGATGTGCTGTTGTTAATGACAGTGATAACAGAAATGGTGATTAAAAATACACTATAAGCCTAGCTCCTTCATAAAAATCCCAGAGCTCTTTACAAAAGCAATGAAACAATAAACTGAGATAACAGCTGTGCTAATCATAACCTAGTTAAAAAAGATAACACTTAGGAGTTTAGGGTTTTTTGAAGCCCATAAATAAAAAGAAGCAAAATTTTATGCTATGAAAAGTAACTTTTAGAATGTGCTAACAGAAAATGGTAGCATAGGTAAAAAAATACAAATAAAAATGACTCTTAACTTGATATAAGGTGGAGTGCCATGTACATGTCATAGAACTTTTATTTCATTTTCTTAGCTAAAATTGCCAGTTTATCAATTTTTTTTTGCATTTAACTTATACCAGGAAAAGGTAAAGCATATGAAAACAAATTTATAAGATTTTTAATTTAAAGAAATTTCTAGGGGCTGAAAAATGTAGCTTAATGTTAGAGTACATGCTTAGTATGCATAAAGCCCTGGATTCAATCCCAAGCACTACATTCAAGTTTTTAACCTTGGCTTCCCTTACATCCAGATCTGTGTACTTGGAACCTTACTTGTTGCCTCTACTCTTCCTGATTCTGCTGAATGAAGCCTAAGTGGTCAATGAGGACAAGTAAATCAGGAATAGGGACAAAGATAATACCTGGAATTTTGTAAGCATTCTTTCCCAATCCATTTATAAGCATTTCTTCTCCATTTATAGTCCTAGAAAAGACTACTTCAGGCTGGGTGCAGTGATACACACCTGTAATCCCAGTGACTCTGGAGGCAGAGGCAGAGGCAGGAGGACTGCAAATTCAAGGCCAGAGTCAGCCTGCATAGTTTAGTGAGATCCTCTCTCAAGATAAAAAATCTGCTGGAGATGCAGGTCAGTGGTAAAGCACCTGCAAAAGCATGTGTGAAGCCCTGGGTGCAACACGACAGTACCAAAAAAGAAAGAAAAGAAAGGAAAGGAAGGAGGGAAGGAAGGAAGTGTAGAGGGAAGGAAGGAAGGAAAAGAGGAAGGAAGGAAGTAACGAAGGAAGGAAGGCAGGCAGGCAGGCTCTCTCCGGGTTCCAAGTGATAAATTTCACCATGTTGGTGGAGCTGTTTTTCTAATTTATAAGTCTGAACCATGAAATCAGGAATATTCCTATGGCTAAGCTTATTCTCATATATTTCAAGGTCAAGGAATACATTTATTTTCCAGCCACTCAAGAGCCTAAAATACTGCCAGAATAATCTGAGCGCACAATGAGAAGTTGACTAAACAACCAATAGGGCATCACCTACGGAGCTTCTAGAGTCACCCTGGAAATTAGAACTTTTAAGGACTATCATTAAAATTAAAACAATATGTATCTATTTTTATTTATGATGGCAAAAATTAGAAAATATTTAAATGTTATAAGACAACCAAAATATATTTACCCTATAAAATGTTTTTGCTGGAATTATTGTTATCTTTTGATAGACCTGATATAGCTAAAGACTTATGAACAGACTGAAACCCAGTTTAGAATCAAAATTTGTAACAGTCTGAAAAGACAAACCACAACAGTTTCAGAACTAAATTTAAATAAATAATGAAGTCATCAGGTAAACAAATTCTGTGTATTCTGCAAAGCAGAAGATCTATCAACGTTGCCCAATTATGTCTTTATGGTGCCACATAATTTGGCAGGATCTGAATTTAGGTTAAGATTGAATGCTGAGCTAACTGATAAGCAATTTACCAACCAATCTCTCCATTTCCTGGGTCCTAATCTTCATGAATGGAAGAATGACAGATTCTCTGAGCTGGTCTTAATTATTTTTATAGTCATTTCCGGTATTACTCTCTGCAGCTATTCAAGAAGCTTTCCAGTTTCGATCTGATTCTCCATCTAGAGGCACAGCCCAGCACAAGGTCGATGAAAGGAACAGATGGAAAATAAAACCTTTCCACAAATTTCTAGAGGTAGCCACACCAGTTTAGGAACTGAACTCCGAAACTGAGAGATTATGCTCATGATGTTTACTGTCAGGACCTTACAGGAATAGTAGACAAGCTGAGCACCAAGGGATTGTCATGGCAGTTAGGGTGAGCTGCAGAAGACCCAGTGCAGTGGAGTATTCTTCCTCCTCTTACTCATCTGGCAGTTTAGCCCTTCCTTGTTCTATATCCTGAGCCTAAACTGTGGTGTGATTTTTCTACCCTGTTTTCCGGATGTTGTCTCATGTTGTAACACCTCTGTTGCTGACCTCATTTTCTTCTTGCTGTCCAGACTTCACCTTAGGACCTGAACTCTGTGCTCTTTACTAGAAACCCTTGGCCTCGTGGCTTAAGTGATCAATTCACTGGATTTGACCTTCATAACAAATAGCCTGGTTATAATGTTCCAGCCAGCAAGACTTGGGCTACTTCTGTTGACACTCATTCCACTGGGTGCTTTGCTACACAGGCTGCTCCAGGGACCAGTGGCCTAGTGCCCTCCTGATAATGCAGGTGCTTTGGTTTTGGAAAAATCAGGCCAGGAGAAAAAGCTTCACAAAAAAGAGCATTTTGCTAGCAACTTTAGACAAGGTACTTATTCAGCATGGATCAATTCAGTGAAGCAAGCCTGGCACACAGAAAACAAAACAAAACAAAACCACAACACTAGACAACAAGAGTTGAATTAATTAACTCAGTTATCCTAGGGCAACTTTAGTTGCTGAGAGTGCAGTCTCTGGAGTCAAAGTGCAGATTTCCACTGCTGACTCCTGCGTGACACTGGATATATTACTTAACTGGTGCCACAATTTCCTCATCTCTGAAAAGAGGGTAGATATGTTGGGAAGCTAAAAATGAGATGTGAGCATCTACAATAGTGTTGGCACATAGTTGTTGTTGTTAAGTGCCAACAAGTCGGGTCCGACTCCTAGTGACCCTCATAGGGTTTTCAATGACTGATTGTTTCAGGATTATTCTGGGAGTGGATTGCCACATCCTTCTCCAATTTTTGTGGTGCTGGGGATCAATCCTAGGTCCTCAGAAAGTGCAGAGTCGCGCTCTACCAACTGAGCTGAACCCCAGCCCCTGGCACATCATAAGTACTCAAAAAGTATTAATGGTTTGACAGAGTTTATCTACTCATTCCCACTACTTTACACACAAACCCATCAGTTTAGTCAAGAAAATGCCCTGGCCTAGAGCAAAGAAATAGAGCCAAAGTGAAGCCTTATTAACTGTTTATCATAGGACATTATGTAAACTACTCTCTTTCCTACTACAGCTTTGCCATATGGGAGGCAGAGAAAAGGAAAAAATGAGCCTAACCTAGTAATAATGAGTTAAATATTAAATGATAAATACAATAGGTAAACTGAGCAAAAGGTATTTATCTCAGCAGAGGTCTTACAAATACCAAAGTCAGACTCACTCTTCTCCACATGCTAAGCAAGTCTCCTTAATGCTACAGTGCTGCTAAACGGGGCTTCTTGACTTTATAGAGAGGACATTTTTTTCTTGATCAGGGTTGTCACAGGCATTGTGGGTGCTTTTTCACCCTTGGGACATTCCCCCTAAATGCCAGTAACATTCCCCAGCATTTTGATCATGCTGAATGCCTTCCACAACACACACTCTCTTAACATTTTAAAGACCCCTTAAAGTGATAGGACCTCTATAGCAATATAATCACACAGATCTCCTAGGAATAGACTTTGTGGAAGGAAATATGTCCTGTGATGTCAAAAGAAGATCAGGGTTAGCTAAACTCAAATGTTAGCCCACATCTGGGAAAGTAATACCTATTCTTATAAGTCATTAATATTGGGATGAAGTCACTTTAAAGAAAAGATTGAAGTGCATGAACTTCTCTTCTAAATTTTCTGAAAAATGCTAATTATTCAGCATTTCTATTATTAGATGAGGATGAATTAAATGCCTACTGAGTATATAGCACTACTAGATGCATATCCATGTTAAATGGATTATTTGAGACAGAATAACCTATTTTGAATATAATTTCTAGCTTATTTAGTAGCTGTACCTGAAATGGCAAATTATTTTCAAGTTCCAAGTAGCGGCTACCAACACAATCTAGCTTAAAGTCATTTTTTATTATTTTTTGTTATTTTTGTGAAGCTAAGTCAAACCCTCTCTGATTTGGCAACATTTCAGTTAGAGCTCAATGCCTTTTGGCCTGAGCAATTGCATTGAATAATCCTAACAAAGTTGAGACAAGCACACAGTTATTCAGACACAGATACGGAATCCAGACATACACAGACATGACTCAAAGGTTTTGTGCTCCCATAGTGCTTATGGATTGCACTATACAGACTCACTACTCAGCTCTAGCCAACATTCACATTTAGGACATGAAAGTTAAACCATTTGGTGGAGTTTTTTCCTCCTCATTCTCTCCTTAGATAGGATATCAAGAGGATCAGCTGCTATGAACAGAAGTAAAGAGCTTTTGAGAGAAGAAATGCATGCAATATAGCAAAAAAGAATGAAAGAGCTCAGATCTCAAAGAGTAATATAGGAGGAGGGTCAGAACCTGCACATTGAGTGTGGAAAAGCAGAGTGATGGATTATACAACAGGATGAAGAAAGACATGGCTAAAGGATTCTATTACCACAAGAAGAAAGGAAATTTTTTTCTTACATAGAAGAAATTTATAAACCAGAATGTTATATTTTCAGTACACTGTATAGACTTACACCTCTTTTGTGTATTGTTGGCCACAGGCTAATCTTAAGGGATGATGAAACAAGAGAATTCTAAAATGAACAAACAAGCAAACAAACAAAGACAAGTTATACATTAAGGGTAAAGAAAACCATAGTGAAATGAAGTTGAAGAGTAAAGCCAGAATAGATGTAGGCAGTGGTAAGGGGGAAAAAAATGAACTAGTGGTAAAGAAAGGTGTATTAAAAGGAAAATAAAATAGTAGGAAAAGTAATTTTATGCTTTCCTTTCAATTTAGGATCACCTTAACTTTTAGAAAACAGACAATGAGGGAGTATATTTTAACATTTTGAGTGCAAAGCACTAAAATATTGAAACAATTCAGCAAGATGTAGTCTTTATATTTCAACATCCATATACGGAGATCAACTTTACATAGCAATGATCATACTAGAACATCATAATTAGGTATATTTAATTAAATTTCATGGAGTATTGTCTTCTTATGATATTTGGGAACCTTTTCATTTAAATTTTTTAGGTACATGTGAATTTTACACAAACCTATCTACTTTTTTCTCTAGATGCTAACACAGTAATAGTCCCTGACTGAATTCTCTTCAGAAGCTGTATTTTTCTAAGAGAAATCAGCTGAAGACAACTTTTAAATATTTCTAACCAAGAGGACTGCAATATTCAATCAAATTAACATTATCAGTATGGTGATTATTTGAATATCTTTGATGTTAGAGCCATGCCTCAGAATTTCAAAATTCACTTGACTTTGAAATCCAAGTATACAAGCTTTTATCCTACTGTAATATAAAATATAAATATTAAAATTTTATCAAAAAATTGAACACACAAAAGGAAACTGCAAAGTTTGCCAAGGATTTTGATAAAAATTTAATTTGTTTTCAAATATCTTATTATCTATGAAATATATAAAACATAAGCTAACCGTGAATGTGGTATATATTTTACTAGTATTTGTATGACAAAAGATTGGTTTTGCTGCCTTGGGTTTGTATAAGCATGTGCATTTTTAAAAGGCAGTAGTTTGTATTATAATGCAGAAAAATATTGTTCCATAATTTACAAAATTGTGATTTAGCTTCAGTCTTGCCTTTATCCATTAGCTATGTGACTTGTTTAATTTTTTTTTCTTTTTTTAACTATGAACATATTTCCTATGTAGTAGGTTAGAATAAGAAGGGTGTTTGTTTGTTTTTGTTTGTTTTGTGGTACTGGGGGTTGAACCTAGGGCCTCACACTTGCATGCTGTGCAAGTGCTGGACCACTGAGCTGCCACCTCCAGCCCAGTTTTTTACTTTTTGAGACAGTGTCTCGCTAAATTACTCAGACTGCCTCTGGTCTCCAACTTGTGATCCTCCCGCCTCCACCTCCCAAACCGCTGGGATTACAGGTGTGCGCCACCACTCCCAGCTCAAAAAGGTTCTTTTAAATTAAATCTATACAAAGGTATGAAATATAATTTAGTTGTTTAAATGTAGTTTCCTTAGAAATCATAAATAACAGGCCGGGCACGGTGGCACATGCCTGTAATCCCAGGGGCTTGGGAGGCAGAAGCAGAAGGATTACAAGTTTGAGACCAGAGCAGTCTGCATACTTTAGCAAGACCATGTCTCAAAAAGTAAAAAAATGGGCTGGGGGTACAGCTCAGCTCAGTGCATGCAAGCACAAGGCCCTGGGTTCAACACTCAGTACAGAAAAAAAAAAAAAAGAAAGAAAAGAAATCGCAAATAACTCCCCTCATTAAATGTATGTTAGCCAATATTTGGCTCTCTCTCTTTACTTCTTATTACCAAACTCTTCATTGATGAATATAAAAGCAAGAAATGGAAGAAAGAGAAGAAAACATTTGGCTTTTCAAATCCACTCCTTTACTATCATACTTTAAATTGCTCTGATCAAAGATTTTGAGGAAAATTGCATTGATTCAACATTTAAAATCAAATGTTTATTTGTATTTTTTCCTTCAAATGGCATCATATGAATAGTTAAGAATGGAAACAACTACAACACTCCACAAAAGGAGCCATTTTTACTGTTAGGGTCATTATTGTTCCAGTCTCTAGCATAGCAAGGCATCAGGGAAGTTTATGACATGAATGAATCAATGGATGACTGAATTTGCAAGAAAAAATTCTATTGTATTTGTACCTAATTATTGGTCAGAGTCACTCATAATTTTTTTCTGTCCCTTAGTTATTGCTTTTCCCAGGATTTCTAAACTGCAAATTGTTGCTCTTTCATCAAATATGGAACCTACCGCCATCACTTAAATTGCTCAGCAAGTTCAGTACTAACACTTACCTCCTTGACTTAATCTAGAGGTGAGATTTCCAAACATCTTAAGGACAAGAGAGACAGGGCTTAGAGAACAAGGAGGTGGGGGGGGGGGGCACTGTCCTTGCAAAACAGTGATGTAAGAGGTAAGGAAATTAAGAAACAAAACTAAGCAAATGAGTTTGGGGACACAGCTAGCCTTTTATGGAGTAAAAGGAAACAGAAAGATTGAAGTACTTTTGGCCAGCCTAATGAAAGGTTTTGAAATTGAGGGTCCTTAGAGGAAACCTGGAATTAGAATAAATTAAAGAAGTGAGGAATGTAGGGAATGAATGGAGAAGGCTTGTCTGGAGTTGGTTCTTTAATAGAGAAAAGGCAGGCCATGACTGCAGCTAATAAATTGGCATGTGCAAAAATGGGGGCAGAAAAGCACAGTGCTAATGAGAGTCACAGATCTTTTTCAAGGAGCATGTGAACTGATCCAAAGAAATTACTTAAAATTACAGTGTGCAGTGCCTCCCTCCCTCTCTCTCTCTCTCTCTCTCTCTCTCTCTCTCTCTCTCTCTCCCTCTTTCACTCATGCTCTTGTTCTCTTTCTCTCTCTTTCTCAGAATTGCTTAAAAGGAAGAAGTCTCCTTTCTTCTCTAAGGGGTAATTTATAGGATGTACCTTAGGAACTATTATTAGAAGAATAAAAAGAGAACTACTTGGCAGACACAAGTGCACTGGAAATACAGTAATTAAAAGGTTCTAGGTGAAAAAGAGCAAATCAGGTTAGCATTTTTCTACTAATCTACTGGGAATTATAATTCACATTTCACTTGTTTCTCCCAGCACAAAAGTTCCCTACTACCGTGTAAGATGTCCATATGCAAATTTCTGTTGTTGTACCTCTGTATATGCAGTAGTGAGTGGGTCTTAATTTGTTTTTGTATGTGCCTCTAATTCACCAGCTTAAATTTAGGGCAGAATTTATCTGTGCTTTGAAAAATGCCCAGCACAGCTCCTCTGTGTTAATATTTGATGCCTATTTTGGTAATATAGGGCTGGGATTTAGCTCACTGGGTAGAGCGCTGCACTGCAGTCTCTGAGGTCCTGAGTTCAATTCCCTGCACCGCAAAAATGGGAGAAGGGCCTGCCAATCCACTCACAAGGCAATCCCGAAACAGTCAGCCATTGAAAACCCTATGAGGGTCGCTATGAGTTGGATACCAACTCCACAGCACCTAACAACAACAACAACATTTTGGTAATATAGCAGTTAAACATAAACAATAAGGAGAAATAACAAAACGCATTACAACATTGAAAGAAAAGAAAGAACAAGGATAGAATTAGCTAATGATGAAGGATATTTATTGTGGGAAAACTAACATGAAAACTAAGATGGGAGGTGAATGATGGGAAATGGGAAGTTGAAGATATTTCTAGGAAATAAAGTAGTAATAAGATAAATGCAAGGAGTGTGAAGAATCACTTTTTAAGGAAATTAAACCTAAATTCCTGATGGAAGTTTAAGCTTTCTATGAACATGAAATCACTTGTGTTTCTAAATGTTAAATTAAGACATATTCACAATCTCATGAGAAATCAGTATCCATCAAAACACTGAGTATGTTTGGCAATGTTCTAAATAGTAGTTACACTATCCCACTTAAAATGCATCTAAATGATATAAAGTAGGAACTGATATTCTCATTTTACAATCAAGGAAGTGATGAATAGGGATGCGAAGTAACTTGCTCAAAGTCATACAAATATTGTGTTCAAACAGAGGTTGAGTCTGATTTTTGAACACAAATTGGCTCCTGAGCCAGGTACTGGTAACCACCACATCCTGTGCATCTAACAGAACCATAAAGTAAAATGTTACTGTTGTGGGTGAAATTTTTATGAAGAAACCATCTGGCATTTAAGTACTTCACTGGAATGGCAGCTCACACTGAGGAGCTAAGATCTTTGTTTTCTCTACTTCAGGGCTGAAGACTGTCTCTCTTGCCCTTATTGTAGTGCACCAAATGCTGCTCAAAGTTAATGTGTCTCAAAGTGCCTAACTTATTACAAAGAGAGCCTGAAACAGTGGTGAAAATAGAGCAGAAGAGCAAATAGAACAACCAGATGTCTGTATTTAGCTTCCTCTTTCTTCGGCTGTATATATCATCGAATCTGTCTCGGGTTCCACGGTAAATAAAATCATATGAAATTATGTCTGAAGGATATGTTTGTGAAGTCCTTGAGAAATGACAATGTTTGTTAGATTTTTAAATGTTATCCCCTGTAGTCTTTGTACCTCATTTGTTCCAAAGACAGCAGGAAATAACTTGAGAATGAATTAGAGTACCCCAGTGCCTTCATCATTTAAGAGTGAGTTGACAGAAAAAGCCAGGGATGGGTGACTGCAAGTCACCCTGTTGGTTCAAAGGGGGAATCATTTCAGAAGATGACAAATATGAAAGTTTTCTGTCTTGATAACAAGTGGCATCAGTCCCTGGTAGACCCTGCTTGTGGGGAAAGAAAGACCCATTGTGGGGCTAGGAAAACAAGACTTCATAAAAATAACAAAACGTTAATATTTTATCACACAATAAAATTTACAAAGTGCATATGCAGATATTACCTCTCTCGATCTATCTCTGAGAAGCACATAGCTACATATTTTTGGAAAAGTGACTTATTTCTTGAACATCAGCTTTCTCTATTGTAAGATGAGAAAAACAATGATTCTTCTTAGGCAAAGTTAGCTTCCTCAGTTCCCTCATTTATAAAAATGGAAGAATCAATAATATTAGATTAAAATGTAGCTAGGCTGATAGTCAGCTGTTCTTCACCTATGGAAATGACAGTTTCGCATGGTCCAATCTAATACCTGTCCACCTCACTAGTTACAAGCATTAAATGTATCAATATACTCAAAACAGAGTTCATCTCACTCTCAGTGAGTGTAAGTTGTGCAAAGATGATCTCATTTCATCTCCACAATAGCCCTGTGACAGATAATAGGTTTCCACCTTTGCTATAAATTTATGCAAAAAACCATAAATAGTACTTATGGATTTGTGGGAGGGTGTGGCTTTACAACAAATACCACTGTTGAATAACACTTTGCTCCATGTTTTTTAGGCTGCTTGGTATTTAAATATTCTATCAGCCAGCTCACAAGGTCTTTGGGCTGCTTTCTCACCAACCCCAGCCTCTCATCCACGTTCAAATTTGCCATCCAGTGGGTGGCTGGCTAGTTTTTATTTGTTGGTTTTGTTTTGCAGAACTTGGGAATTGAAGCCAGGGCCTCACATATTTTGCAAGTGTTCTACCACTGGGCTGCACTCCCAGCTCATTTTTAGTTTTTTTAAATTTTGAGTCAGGGTCTCACTAAGTTAGAGAGGCTGCCTCTAGCCTAGAACTTGCAATCTTCCTGCCTCTACTTCTTGAGTCACTAAAATTACAGGCATGCACCACTATGCTCAGCAAAATTGGCTAGTTTTATGGTTGAGCTCTCAATAAATATTCCTGTGACTTTGTTTACCTTAAAAATGGCTTGAGTCCAGAAGAATGACTATTCCAAGGCTTATCAATTACAAGAAGGGTTTAAAAGCATAGTCAATATATCAGCAGAAAAACTTTAGTAGATTCAAGTACAGCTTTGGTTATAAAGAAATAAAGTAAAAAATAACTTCTTATTTGCTGCCCCCAACCCCAATGCTGGGAATTGAACACAGGTCCTTATAAATGTTAGGCAAGCACTCTACTGCTGAGCCACATCCCCAGCCCTAAAATCTAACTTTTACTGCATAGATATAAATAAAATGGCCTGCAGCCGTAGCACTGTGGCATCAGATCATGTCAGATCTTGGAAGCTAAGCAGGGTGGGCCCAGTTAATACTTGGATGGGAAACCCCCTGGGAACACCAGATACTGTAGGCTTAGGAAAAGGACCCAGCACCCACTCCCAAAAAAACAATCCACCATTGAAAACCCTATGAATAGCAGAGAAGCACTGACAATAGTGTTTCACCTGTTAGGGTTGGTATGAGTCAGACACTGACTCAAAGGCACCTAACAATAACAATGAATAAAATGAAAATTCAGTTATTTGTGTATCCTGATTATTTTGTGGAAACACTTTCATTTTGACTTTTATTTCTAGAATAACATTTTTAAGCTTCTTGCCAGTGGACAGTGTGCATTTGCAACTAAACTGACTCTCATTAAAGGAATAATTTATTAAAAGTAAAAGTATAGGAGCTGGGCACAATGGTATATGCCTGTAATCGCTGTGACTTGGGAGGCTGAGGCAGGAGGATTGCAAATTCAAGGCCAGAGGCAGCCTGAGCAACTTAGACCCTTTCTAAAAATAAAAATGTAAAAAAATGGGCTGAAGGTACAGCTCAGTGGTAATGTGCTTGCACAGCATCCTTGAGGCCCTGGGTACACCCTGCCCCAATACCACAAAGAAAAAAAAAACAGGGTGCTAAATATTGTGAAGCCAATATGAGTAAAAGAAATAAATATTTTAAAAGTCATTTAGTGCTGGACATGGTGGTGCACGCATGTAATCCCAGTGGCTCAGGAGGCAGAAGCAGGAGGATCACAAGTTTGACACCAGAGGTGGTCTGCGTAACTTAGGGAGACCCTGTCTCAAAAATGTAAAAAAAAAAAAAAAGCTGGGGTGCAGCTCAGTGGTCCAGCACTTGCAAAGCATGCATGCGCACAGCCCTGGGTTCAACTCCCAGGACTGCAAAAAAAAAAAAAAAAAAAAAAATCATTTAGTCTACATTCTATTTAAAAAAATTGAAAACATAGAAAAACGATATGCACATTATGTATTTTCTCCTGTGAATAAATGTGTTATATAAAGTCAAGATATTATTATAATTAATAAAGCAATATTATTAGATTTTTTGCAATAAATTAAATAGTACAATAGTTATTTCCTTTTTACCTTCCCAAATACTGATTGGCTGATATCTTTCCAGTCTTTACAAAATGATTGTGAAAACAAGGACCTCACTGCAAAATTGAGCCAAGTACATCAAAGAAAAGCAGCAAACAAATATGAGAATATTTCTTATCCTGAGAAAGGGACTCTCAGGGGATAAACAACATAGTGATGTCAAGAAAAAATTAAACTAACCCTCTGTCTAAAACAGCTCTCCTCCCATCACTTCCTCTGTTCACATTGTATTGCCTCGCTCTTCTTTTCTCTTCTTAGCACTTTTAATAACCTGGCATCACACATATTGCCCATTTATTGTCATTTTCCCCCTAACTAGATGGTACACTCCATGGGTACAGGAATTTTGTCTTAATATATATTTTTCTTGATCACCACTTGGAATATATAGATGTTTTATAAATATTTCTTAAATGAATAAACTAGAAATCAGATTTGTGGAGAATATAATTTTATGATTAATTCAATAAAGCTATGTTGAAAGATTTCTAAAGTGTCTGTAATTATACAGCAATGTTTCAATTGTGATTGAGGTTTCATATTCTTTTTTAGGCTCATAATTCTATCATTTCTCATTATATGGTGTAGTGTATAAGTCATAGGAATTAGAATAAAATCCATATTGACTTCATGACTGACCCTGTTTTGAATAAATCTTCAATATGAATGTAGTTTCTTATAATTGGCCAATTTCCCTGAAAAGCTAGTAAGTAAAATACATTGATTAATTGAGAACTTCAGTTAATTGGGTTTTTACTAAAATTTATTATACTGCCACAGAGTAAGCACTCAATAAATATTAGTCAAATATATAAGTCTAGTTAGTTAAAGTAGAGTTATTTTGTTTTTAGTTTCTCAAGAAAAAAATTTCAATTAAATATATGATGTGCAATAACACTGGAATCCACGCAGCAGACAAATAAGCTACTTCCAAAGTATCTCATGTTCTTGTCATTCTTGTCTTTTTTAACTTCCTTTCCCCTTTCCTTCACATTCCTTTTCTTCCCAGACCAATGAAATTCTAACCTATGGGTGGGTACAAGGGGTGGACATCTGTAGGTGGCATGGGAGGGAAGAGACTGGACAGCCTAAAAAGCACTGTCTGAGCTCAGGTAGGTTGAGAAGGGCATCTGAATGAGGGTAGGTGTGTTTAGTAGCAATAAGATATTGGTTAAAAACAGGGTGATTGATCAAATAAGTAAGTATATTAAAAATAATGGAAGACAGATTTTTATTATCAGAGAAAGCAATTACAAAAATGAAAATAGAGACCTTGTGGATCCCTCTAGTACTAGTATGGAAATGGAGGAAAATATATAAATATCGATAAATATATAGAGAAATAAATATAGATATTAATATGTGGACAGATTAATTTTTATATACATATATTTCTTTGTTTCTGTGTACTAAGAACAACCCTCAGAATAAAGGGCCCACCTACCTCTGATATCTTCATTTCTAATACCATTCTCAACTAAAAGAAGCTGGAACTCCTTGGGGAAATAGCTGATTGCAGAACTGGGACATGAAAAACACAAAATGCGCCTGGAATATATTATTGTGCAAAAGTGTGGAAGAACTCATGCAATGCCAAGAATATGTTAAAGAAGGAAGTTAGATTAAAGAGGATCACAGTAATCATATCTGAGACAATTTTAAGATCTAAGTGAGTAATAATAATAACAATAGATGTAGGGATTCAGCTTGACATGACTGTAGCCATCATGAATCTTAACCACATATGATTGCCCCAGAATAACCCTAGTGACTTTTTCCTGCATAGTTTCTCAGCATACTATAAATAGATAAAACTATTAGAGTGGTGTATAGAGCTTTTCAACTGGACTCTAGCACCAGGAATCTGCCTAACTCTTTGATATTAGTTTAAGATAAACCATATACTTTTGGGCTTAGATGAAATCCCTTTTGTCCTAACTAATATGTATGTCCCTTCTTACCCAGATGATAAGGACCCACTTGGTCTTGTTGCTGCCTACACTTCTGTCAGTAAGTCCCCCCAAAAATGGCACTTTGCACATCTGGATCTGTCTGCCTCTTTCTTCAGTCTCATGGCACCTTAGGATCAGTTCCCATACGCTGGGACTAAGATGTCCTGGAATGGCAGATTATAGCCTAGTGAGTAAAACAAATATCCATAAGTTCATACTGACATAAACAAAGTTCTGTCTCATTGTATAAATATATATATACAAGTTTATAGAGCAAGTTTATAGTGATTACTTTAATCATGAAATAAAAATTAACATCACAAGTAATGTGCCTCCAAATATAGATAACCCGAATCAGGAAGTGTTTCAATCTGCTGTACATAGGGTCACTATGAGTCAGACTCACCTTGACGGCACCTAACAACAACAAACCTAATAATGAGAAGCCAGAAGAAATACCTAAAAACAAGGAGCATCTTCCAGAATAATTTATAATCTTCAATAGTGTCAATTTCATACCATGTGTGATGCCACACACCTGTAATTACAGTATTTGGGAAGTTGAGGCAGCAGGATTGCTTGAGCCCCAGAATTCAAGGACAGCTTGGACACTATAGTGAGACCCCATTTCAAAATAAATAAATAAATAAATAAATAAATAAATAAATAAATGATTTGGTAAATAATAGGTTGCCTGGCTATATAAAATTTATAGTGAGTTCTAGCAAAAACAGTTCAGGCAGGTGAATGCTAGTATAGAAAAAGAAATCATTAAATCTATTCAAGGTTATAAGGGCTTGACTAAACAACAAACACAGCACAATTAGAAAAGCAAGTAAATTTATGGAATGGAGGTTGAATATAATATCAAAGACTGATTTGCTCAAAAGTGTATTGGTATACTTGGGAAAATCAAATTTTCTTTAAAATAAAAGAGGAAAATGCATAATTTCAGCAATTATGACATCGGAATATCCAGTTTGTTAGCTTGGAATTTAAATGTCAAAAGTTTAGATTAAGTTGGGTACTGTGCTGCACGCCTCTAGCCCTATCTAGGAGGATCACTTGAGCCTGAGGAGTTTGAGGCCAGCCTGGGCAACACTGCAAGAACGGATCATAAAAGAAAGAAAAAAAGAAAGAAAGAAATTAGATTAGGATGTTAAAATGTTAAATTCAGGAGAATCAACAAGTATTTTATCTGTGTCTGATACCTATTTAGTTGGTCAATCAAATAACAATTTCTTTCATAAATTCTTGAAATATCTGGAAGGTTGTCATTATTACTCCTATTATTAGCAAGGAATCATATAATTTTGCCATCTTTTCATAAAAATAAAAATGTTTACGGGAGACTATATTTTGAATATGTCTTGGCATGTTCAGGGGGAATACTTTTTATTCTACTGTGGAATTGAGTTGTGCCGACAGAGCTTTTAGTGTAACTGGAGAGAAGGTGAGGGATGGAGGGGGCAGGGTTATCTGACTAGTGCTTCATAGAAAAAATTTTACCATATAACTAAACAAAATGATGATGGGCTGATAGAAACCATAAAATAACAATAAGGTTTTGGACATCACGGACTTTCTTTTTTTCAGTACTAGGAGTTGAACCCAGGGCATCACACATGCTAGCCAAGACCTCCATCACTAAGCCACACCCGATTTTTTTCTTTATTTTGAGACAGTCTCACTATGTTCATTGCACAGGCTGCCTGTATCCCTGAACCTGCAATTCTCCTGCTTTAGCATCCCAAATTGCTGGAATTACAGGCAGGCCACAGTGCCTGGCAACACTTTCTTAAAATGTGAGAAAATTAACTTTTTACAAATATTATGATTTGAAGAACTTATGGTGTTTGTTTAAGAATTCCACATTACTAACAACTGGGTCAGTATTCAACTTCCAACACATGGAGAAAAGATTGAGGTTCTCTATGAGTTTTCTTTACTTGCTTGTACAATCAACACCTATGGAAGCAGCAGTCACGAAATCAAAAGACGCATTGCTTTGGGAAAAGCTGTAGCAAAAGATCTCTTTAAAGTATTGAGAAGTAAAGATGTCTTGAAGACTAAGGTGCGCCTGACTCATGCCATGGTATTTTCAGTCACATCATATGGTTGTGAAAGCTGGACACTGAACAAGGGAGACAGGAGAAGAATTGGTGCTTTTGAAATATGGTGTTAGAGACAAATATTGAATATACCATGGACTGACAAAAGGACCAACAGATCTGTCCTAGAAGAAGTGCAACAAAAGTGCTCCTTGGAAGCGAGGGGATGGCTAGGCTATGTCTATTTATTTTGGACATGTAGTCAGGAGGGACCAATACCTGGAGAACATCATGTTTGAGAGAGTGGCAGGTCAATGAAAAAAAGGAAAACCCTGCACTAGATGGATTGACACAGTATCTGCAACAATGGGGTTTAGGCATAAATAAGATCATGTGCCTGGCACAGAATTGGGGATTGTTTCATTCTCCTGTACATAGGGTTGCTATGAATTGGACCTGACTCGGTGGCACTTAACAACAGCAACAACAAAAACAAGTTGGGCTAAGGTCAGTAACATAGTATAGTAGGTTCATAATCCAACTTTTGTTTTATAGTTATGGAAACTTACACAAATTATTTAATCTCTGTGCCTAATTTCCTTCATATGTAAAATAGAGGTAATGTTGTGTTGTTGTTAGGTGCCCTCAAGTCAGTATACCACTCATAGCGACCCTACCTACAACAGAGGAAACACTGTAGTCAGGGCTTCTCTGCTATTCATAGGGTTTTCAATGGCAGAATGATTTTGGAGAAAGGGTTACCGGGTCTTTCTCCCAAGCCTACAGTATCTGGTGTTCCCAGGAGGTCTCCCATCTAAGTACTATCCGGGCCCAACCCTGCTTAGCTTCTGAGATCTGACAGGATCGGAAGCCACAGGGCTATGGCTGCAGGCAAAATGGAGGTAATAGTAACACCAAAATTATAGAACTTTTATGAGCATTAAATGAGACAACATGTGTAAATTATTTAAAGTAGTACCTGGGACACAGGAAACAATAATTGCTATCCATTGCTGTAATTATTAGAGATAAGGAGCAAAAGTAAAAAAAAAAAAAAAAAAAAAAAGGTCAAGCAAAAATAGAAGCTATACTAACAAATTAGTGATTTTGTGTATGCATTTTGATCATTCTCTGAATAAATATATTTACTGATATGTACCCCACACAAAATTAGGGCATACAAAAACTCTTCTCTAATTTAATTTAATATTTTTACTCACCTGTGTAAATGGAGATGATAATAGTATTTCCCACAGCATTGAGATAAGGATTTAATTACAAAAAATCTTAGCAATGTGCATGACACTACTAATAAGCACTCAAAACACTAGTGGTACTACTATTGCTAATTATTATTATTAGCATTGTGCTATAACAAGTTCAAAGTTTGAGAGGTACATATGAGGACATAATTACAATTATATGATTATATAGTACACGAACAGAAGAGCTAACACTTTGGTCTTTTTAAGAATGAATACAATGAAAGTTTTCCAGATGAAGAAGAGGGAAAGATTCCTCATGTGTTTTACCCAAACTTGACTTGCTTTCAAAAAGGCACCAGGCCCACAATTATTCCATTGAGAAACTGCTTTTGAATTGACCACGTCCACACAAAACAATCAATCAACAGGTAATTCAACACCAAACCTGTGAAATATGCAGATAAAGTGCAGACAGCAGTTCAGCTGGTTTTTCTATATTCATATTCCCTCTTCTTTAATATCCTTTTCTGAAGTTGATACACTAATCTCCCTAAAGTGCAGTTTTTATCATGCCATAACTATAAGACAGCATAGAGTAGTTCTTGAATGCCTGCTGCAGCAAGCCCAAGGGACACTGTCTAGATTTAATAATCCTTTGTGGTCTTGCAATTCAGAGTGTGGCAGAAGTACCAATATCACCTGAAAATTTGTTAAAAATAGATAATCTCACACTCAATCCAGACCTACTAAATTAGGGCCTTCATTTTAACAAGATTCCCAGGTTTACAAATTAAAGCTTAAGAAACACTACTCCACAATAGTCACTAATCTGAACCAAACCAAATCACTAACTTGTAACACAACCCATGATCTCATCAAGAATTAGGGTTGGGGTTATAGAAAGCTTGTCTAACATGCACAAGGTCTTGAGTTCAATCTTTAGCACTAGAGAATTACAACTTTTCCCTAAATTTTCTGCATCCAAAGCAATCTCTTTATGTTCTTTACTCCAGTGGACACTATTTCATTTTCCTTCCTTTTTTCTTTTTACTTTTCCTTTTTAAATTTTGTTTTTTTTATTTATTTATTTATTTATTTATTTTTTTTTTTTTTTTGAGACAGAATCTCACTATGTAGCTCAGGGTAGCCAAGAAATCTTAATCTTCCTGCCTTCATCTCCCAAGTGTTGGGATGAAGACATACACCACCACACTCAGCTCCACCTACTATTTAAATATTTATTTTTGAAGGCCAGTGAAAATTTCCATACCTTCTAGGAAATTAGTACCACTTCAAACTACTCTATTCTTGCTGAATACTTCTTGAATTTGAGTCAACCCTATTTCATTCTTTTCATGTATTATTTATTCATTATTGAGTATTTTTGAATATTATTATTTATTAGATACTATTGCATTGGCCACAGAGATAACAAGAATGCAGATTCTTCCTACCTTAGATCAGCTTACAGTTAGAATTATAATGACTTAATAGAGGTACCTTGTGTTTCATAGGCAAGAGGTGCAAGTGGATAGATGAGAGGAAATAGGACCATGTTACATAAAACCACAAAGTTTGTACTTTGTTAAAAGTACTTAAATGAAGTAATATTATTAAAGTACATTAAAACATTTTGCTATATGAAACAGATTAAATATTTCAACCAAACTGGGCACTGTGGAACATGCTTGTAATCCCAGCATCTGAGGAGACTGAGGCAGGAGGATTGCAAGTTCGAGGCCAGAGGCACCTTGTGCAATTTAGTGAGACCCTCTTTCAAAGTAAAAAGCTTAGGAAAAGGTCTAGGGATATAGCTCAGTGGTAGAACATTTGCCTTTCATGTATGAGGACCAAGATTCAATCCCCAGTATTGCTTAAAAATAAAAAAGGAATTCAACCAGTAGGGACAAAACAAAATATATTACTAATTTCTACATCTTTCAAAGGATCTTAAGTTTTTTAATAGGGCAACAAGATATCTTTCCTCATCCATTCAACAAATACCATCATTAAAAATAGCTCCTATTTGTCCTTTTTTGCCTCCTTAAGTTTTAGATATGGTAAATATTAAATAAATACTTGTTGATTGAAGACAGTCTTTGATCTGAGGTTGAAAACTAGGTCTACACACATGGAACAACCATTGTACAGATGCAGCCCTTTCCTCCTAAGGCTATTCATGACATAAGGAAACATTCATGAATTTGCAATGACATTTTGCTTTACTAGTAGTGTCTTTTGGATCAAAAAGTTCCTCCAGGGTGCCATGGAAGTTTCTGTTCCTCTGTAGCTAATGTTTATGTTCACCAGAGACTGTTGGAGCACAGCCAACCAAATGGAATAGGCTAGTAAAAGCGTTTGTCGGTGAGCATTTTGGAAACAAGTTTTAAGACGATTTGTAGCGAAATCTCAGCAGGAGGAAATTTTACCAACATAAATTAATGCAAAGGTTTGATTTGAAGGGGTTGGGAAGAGCAAAGGACATAATGTACTTAATGAAGTATGCAACATTCCATATTTTTAATAGTAAAAATAAAATTTGACTTTTCTGGTTATTGCAAAGCCATTCATCAGCTCTTTAGGTAGAAGCAGATGCTTCTGGTAGACAGCCATTTTCTTTAAAGGTCTCATGCTCCAAGGAACAGCACTGACGTACATTACAGTTAGAAATTATGCAAGACTCACTGTAAGCCCCTGGGTTCCTTCAGTGTGATTCAAAGTGGGGTCACACAAGGACACTTAAAAACAAAAGCAAGGAGAAACACTGTTTCTGACTAAGAAAACCTAGAACTTCATAGGATCTGTTGTTACATGAAAAGTACACATTATTTTGACTGACGAATCAGCAATTTCCTTATATTTATAATCTTCAAATTAGTGATAATTTTCCTTTATCTTGCTCAGCAATCTTGCTAAAGATGAGCATTCGCACATAATGTGTAATTTTCTCTTGGACTTTTAATTTCTCTGGATACAGAAGAAAAGCTCTGGTCCCTTAATTCAGCAATTATTATTTCCTTAAGTGAATATAGACTTTGAACACAGTGCCAAAGTCTTCCTTTTATCCAGAGAACAAGTCTAACATAGGTGGTAGCATAAGCATTGTCTGGCAGTGCCCCAACACTAGGTGGAGGAGCCAAGTCAAGACTGAAAGGGGAACTCATTCTTTACCTTTCTGTCACTCCCTGACATATACTGAGGTTCTTGAATGAATGCCAGTTAGGACCGATTTGCATGTCTCCTTGGAGGCTTTAGGTAACTCTTCACTAAGAACTGTTTTTCTCAGTTCTTAGTCGTTCTTAGTAGTAGGATTTGCAAACCTGCTGCTGAATATGCTATTTGCAGATCTTTGCTAGGTTTCCATACTGACATAAAGCACTGGTATTTGAAAAATTCATTAAGAAGTGACTCATTTTACCTCACAGATCTAAATATGTGGAGTGGTTTGAACATGTTTCCTACAATGTTGTCCCAGAATTCAAACAACAGAAAATAAAGAGTACATACACAAACAGTTCATGGAAAATGCCTGCTTACACTGGAAATTTGTTGCTTCATGGCTTACACCATTATTTAAGCAATTCTAATTGTGTTACATTTTTTCTTTATATAGACCTGGAACCCATTGCTCTGGACCTTCTGCTATGTATCTTAGTTTTCTAAGACATCCCTTTCTTCTTTATATAAGAAGTCCTTCAAATATTTGAAGATAGATTCTATGCTTCTTTTTAACATATAGGTTCCACTTTTTAATTAAATGCCTATTTTTCTTTCAACGTCTCCTGAGGTTTTATGGCTTCCAAACTTTATCATTAATGAGAAGTTAGCTTTTCAATAACTATTTTGATGATAGTCTGCTAAAACTGAGCTCAACTAAATTTAAAACTACATAAGACATATATTTTAAATAATATTTTTTATGTTTTAGTTTTGATTGCTGCATTTATCTTATATGTAAGATACAATCTAGAAATTGCTATTTAAACATCAGACTGGTAAACTCAGATACTTTAGAAAGCATTTTTTGGGTTGCCTCCATTAATGGAAATTTTACTAGACACTACTAAGTGGTGATTGAAAAAACATGCTAAATTATTACTACCAGCTAATGATGTAAAACTTCTCATCAGAGAACTATCAGTGTAAAATGCCCTTTATGTAAACATAAATTTTATCAGCCACTAAAATTGTTACACAGGTCTTATATCACTTTGATTCTTAATTATAGTTTTTAAAAAATTTTATTACACTGTATCAAATTAAAATATGGTCACTATTTGCAAAATTCCCAATATTTAGAAAAGTATAATTAACTAATACTTTAAATCAAAACTGAACACCATTTGAATATTTCTACATGCCCTCCTAGGCCAAAAACTTTTCTAGTCTTTTGCAAAGTGTCAAATGATGATTCATCTAACAATGCAGATGGTTAAGAGTTGCCCAAGTGATATCTACAATTTAACACATGATGCTTTTACTTCTCATTAATATTGTTGTGCTATTGAAGCTTGACCAAATTTTCTTCATACTTGACCCTCATATAAGTTAAAATTCCCCATTTTTCCTCATACATCAGATTTGGGCTTGTTTCAATGATTTTTCCTTACTCTCTTACCTATATTCAAGAAATAAGAAAAGGCTCTTTGATGTGCCAGTGCAAAGTATGCTCAGATAAATGGTAAATAATTTAATAAATTTGTTGAAGAGAATTGACATTTGAACATTGGGGGCAGATTCCTTTACTCATCTCTCTTACCGAGGTCAGGTAGTGATAAGCTAGAGCGAGTTCATGGAAAACAAACAAACAAAACACAAAAATTAAGTAGGAAAGTCCAAATATCAAGGCTTTCACTTGTGCCATGGTTATAAGTCTCTTTGAAGATATTTATATGTGTGGGTGGAGGCAAGTTGCCCATTAAAATGCAAGAGGTGTTATCAGATTCATCAGGACTTGGTTGTAAATTTGACTACACAGTTTTGGCTCATAGAAAAATGAGGATGAAATATCTGAGTAAAGTGTGCATTGCTGCTGAGGCAACTGAATGTTGCCATAGCAATTGAGATGAAATGTGCAAGAAGTGAGATAATTAAATCTAACCCCTTTAGTAGTTTTGACAGTGAAGGCACTGCCAATAGGAAAAGTTATCTACAGCATTAAGATAAAACACATTCCTTATAGAAAGTCTCCTTACTAGTATTTTGTTGTTACTTTTCTAAATACATTGCTTTAGGTATCTAATTTGAATGTTCTCTTTTAATAATTGAATGCAGTTTTGACCTTGGTCTGCAATTGCTTAGAATCTCTCTTGGTTTATTGTATCATGGGAGCAGATATCTATAAAGTATAACCATTTCTCCCCTTCTAGTTCTTAAAAAAAAGTATAATAAAGCCAAAGCTGTCACAGTTGAGCTTAGAATTCAATAATATCTAGAACGTGCTGCCCTCTTCAGGAGCTGAGGCTTATAAATGCTTTTTCTTTTTTTATAGCAGTTTAGGAACTATAAATATGAGTAGTAATACGAAAAGTTCTGTTAATAATTATTCAGGAATAATTGCTGCATACAACAAATTATTTCTAAGTCTAAAATTTTTCCATGAAAAGGTTGTATCCAAAATCAGTAAATACAATTTTTTGAACTAAATTATGAGTATTTTTGGAGAAGGACTTGGCAATCCACTCCCAAGGCAATCCCGAAACAGTCAGCCATTGAAAACCCTATGAGGGTCGCTATGAGTCGGATACCGACCCGAGGGCACCTAACAACAACAACAACAATGAGTATTTATGACTAAGTACAAAATAGTTTCCTTAGAAGAATTTACTTCCATAAGAACGTATGCATCATTACAAAATCTCAGACATATTTACTTTCAAATTATTTATTTAAGAGTAAAAATATCTAATGAAATAAAATATTATTCATGTGAAAATCTAAATAAGACATTCTTCAAATCCTAATTTTATTGTCCAGTAAAAAGCCTTCTAAAAGCATATGAACATTAGTGTTGTAGTTTGAATTTCAATTTTAATTTACAGAAATATTACCTTTCTTAAGAAAAATGATTATAAATGTACATTAAAATCACTATTTTTATTCTAAGTTACTTCAGTAATTTTAGGATCTGAAAATATTTTAAGGCCTGAAAATACCATTATCTAGAAAATTCAAGCAACTCTTCTTTATGCATATGTTATATATTAAAATTTACTTAGCCATTATATGGTTTTGACAGATAAGAACCCAGTGTATGTTTTTCTAAATGATGTTCCTGATACTTAAAAAAAAACATAAAGGCACAGAAAATAATCAATATTTAATATCAGCATGTGATAAAGAATATTTTCTTGCATCTTGGCATGTTTCTTTATTAGTGACATAAAGAAAAATTATTTCATAGCAATTATTGAGTGAAACCGAATGTTTATTAACCATTTTAAAAAACATGGTAAATTCAAGAACTAATACCTGAAGCTGAGGATGTAGCTCAGGGATTGAGCTCTTGCCTTGTTTGCACAAGACCTTAGATTTGATCCTCCATGCTGCAAAAACGAAACAAAACAACAAAAAACCCCAATACCTTTCAAAACATAAGTTTGTTCACAAGTTTTATGATGTGATGCAATTACAACTTGTGGTTAATCAATAGAAAACAGGCAAATAAATAGGAGCTTTGATTACAGATTTTCTGTCTCAGTTCCCACTTTTGATTTGCAGGTCACAATTCCAGACAGAAATTATATTTACATTTAAATGGATGTAATGATCATTAATGTTGATTTCAGGAAACTAGAATGCCTTCCAATTTTCCCCTCAAAAATTTTAGGTATGGCTGTACCAGCTGTATGAATGAAAAATCCAAATGTGCTAAAGAGAAAAGTGAAACAAACAAACAAAAACAAAAAAAAAACCTGAAAATTTTCTCTTAAATCTATTATATTTATTTTGCAGAAAATAAAATGTTTAACTCTGTGTTTGAAAATACTTATCATAAAAATTGCTTAATCCAAAGGTAGCTCTGTCCAAAGGCATGTATTACATGTTTAAGAATTCTTAAAACACGTATTTGTGTTTTCTGTAATAGATTTACTTCATTTTTGTTTTGCTGCTGATGCATTACATTTGGCAGTTAGGATCCCTGTGGATGGAAGTATAATAAATAATAATATTTTCTTTGCTTTCCAGGGTATTTATGGCACAATGATACATTTCATCTTTCCCAGAATGGTAAGTAAAAAGATCTTTCTACATTTGATAGTATGAAACACAAACAAAAGATGACTGAATTGTTATAATAAAAGTGGAGTGTCATCTGCTAAATATGTTGATCTAATAATTATAAGGTAGCTTACATTTTTGTAAATAAATGGATGCTATATTTGAATGCTGTAAGCATTCCAAAGTTCTCACCATTCTACAGGCTCTTCGAAGGGAAAACAAGGTTTTGTTTTCTCTATTGGACTGCAGTTGAACATAGTGTGTTTCAACATTTGTTTTCTGGGGTGATTTATTTTAAACTATAGATAGATATAGAAATAAATGTGGTTTACATTCTATAAGTAGAAAGAGAAAGTATGTCTGTGATACATGTTGAGAGTGGGTGAGTAAGAGTCTTTTGGAATTTTTACTGTTACATAGAACCTGAATGTAATTTGTGTTTGACCAGGGCTTTGCAACATTTGTGAATTTTAAAATGTTTACTTTTCTAAAAGCACATATCATAACTTCTCTAAGGCAAGCTAGCTACCGTATGATATCATTTAAGCACATAATTGTGTTGTCTCTATGTTTTTATGATATAAAAGGTAATATTTAGTTTTAGTCTTGATCATAACCTTTACAATCCAAATAACAATAAAAGTTAATCTTATTGAATAAGAGAGGTCAGTGTAAAATATTTCTCAGCAGTTTATTACTGTATCCTATGAAGTTACCCCAGTGGTTTTTGAGTATTCACTATAAAAACAAGGGATTTATCACTATAGAAAAATATCACTTGGAAATAAAATGATCATCAGACAATGTTGTGTTAGTGAAAAAACAGAGCAAATGGCTACACTATATGTTGTATGTTTATGTATAAATGGGAGAGAGAATTAGTGTTATATTATGGACTTAGAAAAGTATTCACAAAAGGTATGCAAAATAGTGGGAATATGAGTAGTTTTTTCATTTTTTGAATTTTGTGTAATAAATATATTCAAGTTTCCTAATCAGAAAAAAAGTATTATGTAAATAAGTTATCAAAAATGTGTTTAGTATTAAATACATATATATGTATATATGGGCTGGAATTTAGCTCAGTGGGTAGAGCGCTACCCTGCAGTCTCTGAGGCCCCGAGTTCAATTCCCAGGACCGTAAAAAAAGGGAGAAGGGCCTGGCAATCCACTCCCAAGACTATTCCAAAGCACGCAGCCATTGAAAACCCTATGAGGGTCGCTATGAGTCGGATACCGACTCGACGGCACCTAACAACAACAACAACAACAACATATGTATATATATATACATATATATATATAAAATTAAGAAATACTTCTTTGTGCTAAGTGCATAACCAAAATAATCTCATAAAAAATAATAAATAAATAAAGCAAAAACTTCCACCTTATCTGAGAAGGAACTATAAATACAAATTAAGATTAATTGGGTAAAAAAAATTGAAATGAATTTAAAGTGAAAATAAAGCTATTACTAAAAAATTTTTACTCTAGTACAAATTTGCTCCTATAATTCAAGCATATGTGTGGAAAATAGATTTGCAATTTCACATTGGTATTAGTATGTAAGTATTTGGTATTTTACTATCTTTTTTCATAAGAAAGAAACCTCTAGTGAGGAAAAGGTTAAACCACTAAGGTGAAGTATTTAAAATAATCTCATACTACAAGTCAGTAAATCACCTATCAATAATAACAGAAAATTTCCAACTAAAACCTGTACAATTTACCCATCTAAAATGATTTGTTGGGCTGGGGCTGTTGCTCAGTGGTAGAGCACTAGCCTAGTTTATATAAAGTCATGTGTACTATCCCCAAAACCTTAAAATTATGTTATTTTTTTTAAATTGTCATCTTTGCAACTTTATTTTTCATTGTTGTGTTGTGGGTGTCAAATGAAGAATGTCACATACACTAGGCAAGTGCTCTACCACTGAGCTACATCTCCAGCCCCAGCAACTTCAATGTGAAAAATTATTTCAAAGTTTAAGATGAAAATAAAATAAAATAGGTAAAAAAGCAAATATAAAAATATTTTAGCACAAGAATTGTTTTAAAAATAAAATGTTAATAAATAATTATCAACATTAACCATTACAATTAAAATATTTTTGAGATTAAAAAATTTTGTTCAAGCAAGGTGCTGGAGCGCACACCAGTAATCCTAGCAACTCTGGAGGCACAGGTAGGAGGATCACAAGTTCGAGACCTGAGGCAGTCTGCGTAATTTAGCGAGACTCTGTCTCAAAAAGTAAAAAAAAAAAAAAATGGGCTGGAAGTACAGCTAAGTGGTACAGCACTTGCAGAACATGCAAGTGCGAGGCCCCTGGGTTCAACCCGCAGTATAAAAAAAAAAAAAAAAAAAAAACTGTTCAAAAGTAGTTAATTAAAGGGAAAAAATTCAGTAGTTAAGTATAAAATGTAGTTTTAGCTCCCCGTCTTTACATTTTAGCTATTTAGAACTAAGCTAAAGATTTTATAATAAATGTAGAAAAAAGGTAATCTAGTGTGCATTTAATACTATAGATGTGAACTCTTAAGTCCTCACTTTCATCCTTTTTGCTCTCAGTTTACCTAAATTATAACAGAATTGGTTCTCTGTCTACACACTAACTAGAAGGAATGAAATGAAAAATGAGAGAGAAAAAGAGTAATGCATTAAGAAGTTAATGGCTAGCCTCAGCTATTCACTATCAGTAAGAATTGAAAGCTCAATATATAAAATCTCATAGATTGGCTATATGATGTTGAATAAAACAAATCATACAGATAGTTGGCCTTAAACTTCTTGATCTGATAAAGTCTAAATTCTTCCTTCTAGAACTTTACAATAACGTGATATATCCTTAAGTTTACTATGTTGTTGTTGTTAGGTGCCATCGCATTGGGTCTGACTCATAGCAACCCTATATACAATAGAAAGAAATACTCCCCTACACTGTGCCATGCCAGGCACTATGTCTGTGCTTCTTGTGAGAATGAAAAAGTTTTAATGATTAATGGGGCAAATTTAATTAATTTATAAATTTCACTTAAATAAAAGTCTCATCCAAATTTGAAAGTCTCACTCAGATCATATTTTATTAATAATGGATTATATATTACATATTTTGAGTATACTCATTTCACATTAATATTTTTTAAATGTATCAAAAAGATTAACCTGAATTTTCTCACTTTCTTAGAATGATAACACTGTAATTTATGTGCAGAGAAAATCTAGCATGAGCTTTTCCTAAAGAGAGCCCAAATTATACCAATTTGCATATCAAAATGTATATTTCTAAAAGGTTTATTTATATATATATATATGCTATAGTTTTTTTTATTTTTTCATTTTAAAAAAATTTTTTTATGTTTTGAGACAAGGTCTCACTGTGTAGACTAGGTGGGTCTGGAACCTTCTTTGTAGTCCAGGCTGGCCTCTAGCTGGTGCCAATGCTCCTACCTCAGCCTCCTGAGGATTACAGGTGTACACCACCACACCCAGCTTCTCTAATAGATTTACATTATGAAACTTCTCATGTGATATATTTGGGAATCAAATATTTAAATTCATTATTTCTTTTTTTGTATCTACTTCTTAAAATCCTTAATTAATATATCAAGACATTTTAGAAAGGAAATGAGCAAGATTAGACATCTGTAAACAAGATTTGGCCTACAGCTGTAGCACTGTGGCATCAGATCCCATAAGATCTTGGTGGCTAAGAAAGCTCGGGCCTGGTTAGTACTTGCATGGGAAAAGGCCTGGGAACACCAGGTGCTCTAGGTTTAGGAGAAGGACCTGGTAACCCACTCCCAAAAAACAATCCATCATTGAAAACCATATGGACTAGCAGAGAAGCACTGACAATAGTGTTTCACCTGTTGTGTGTAGGGTCACTATGAGTCGAACACCAACTGGACAGCACCTAACAACAACAAACAAGATTTGAGCAAGGTAACAGATTATCAGGTAAACAAAACATTTGCTCATTCAAACTATTTCTTTCTGATTTGTAAATGTGCAAATTTAAATAATCAGCCAAAGTTCTAAAGTACTATGTGAACTGAATTCAAATATAAATATGTATGTTATTGACATTATCTTTTAAAATGGAGCTGTAGAACAGACTAATCGTTAACATTCCATTTTTTAAGGATTAATGATAATTACCAAGCATTTTTTTAAAGTTAATCTGTATTTCAACAAAATCAATCTTCCTTGCCCTAATTCTAGCAATACCTAATGAATAAAGGTTGACTATATATCTCCATAAATAATCACAGATTCTAGTCTTCAATCAAAAATAATAAAATATACTTCATTTCCAAGAATGTTAATAAAATTTATTTCCTTACTTCATTAATGACAAAAGTTCCACATTGTAGTTAACCATAGTCAATGGCCTTATTGTCATTTATCTTTTAAAATTCCACAACTATTTGTAATCTATCAAACATCAATTGTTATGTCAAATGATTGTTGTTGTGAGGTGCCCTCAACTTGGGTCCTACTCATAACAATTCTAGAGTTTTCAATTGCTGTTTCGAGATTGCTTCAGGAGTGGATTGCCACGTCCTTCTCCCATTTTTAGGATGCTAAAGGATCGAACTGAGGTCCTCAGAAAGTAAGGAGCAGCACTCTAGCAACTGAACTAAAACCCAGGCCCAGTCAAATGATATTGTTGTTGTTTGGTGCCATTGAGTCGGTGTCTGATTCATAGCAACCCTAGGTACAACAAGAGAAACAGTATTGTTAGTACTTCTCTGCTATTCATAGAGTTTTCAGTGAAAAACTCTATGAAACACTATGAAAACTGCTATTCATAGGGTTTTCAATGGCAGATTGTTTTTTGAGAATGGGTTGCTGGGTCCTTCCTCTGAAGCCTATAGCACCTGATGTTCCCAAGATGTACTTGGGAGCATCCAAGTACTAACCAGGCCCCACCCTGCTTAGCTTCAGAGATCTGATGGGATCTGATGCCACAGTGGTAGGGCTGCAAGCATTGTGGAATGAGAGTGATGTACAAATATTGTTAATTACCCAACAGGTTGATTTCTTCTAGGATTTTGAATGAAACAAATATAAAACCAGTCCTCTGGCTTTCCCTCAATTAAAATTGCATGCAACTAAACTTTTAGAATATAGATCTCTTTTGGGATTTCTGGTTTCATACAATTTTTGGTTCATTTCACAGGAATAATATTTATCTTAATTAGCAAAAACAATTGATGGGTTTTTTAAAAGAGAGGATTCACTCGTTTTACTGAATACTGCTACTACATTGTCCCGTTAAAAAGAAAAGCATAGGGCATGTTTGTTATATTGTAGTAGCCATTGCTTTTGAAAACAAGATGGCTTGATGAGTAGTTGGCTCATTTTGTTTTAACCTAACTTTCCTATGCAACATCCTAAATAAGCTTCTGAAATTATTTATCTTCTTATATTGGTTCGAATATACAAATCAAAATATTAAATCAACCAGGCATGGTAGTGCATACCTGTAATCCCAGAACTGGAGAGGATGAGGCAGGAGGAAGAGAATTCAAGGTCAGCCTGGGCTACATAATGACTCTTTCTCAAAAAAAAAAAAATTAAATCAATAAAATATATTTCTGGTCTGTTATGGAATTGTACTACATAATTTTAAGGCTAAAACACTTGCTTCTTTTAATTTTTTACAATATTTACTAGTTGAAAAATAGAATTTCTAATACACATATAAGAAATAAAACATGAAAACCCATGTCTACCAGTTTAGGAAGAAAAAATTATAATGACCTGTCAAGGCTTCTGTGTGGCTTTTTATAACTTCTTAACCCTCTTCTTCAATCAAAGGTAAACATTATCTTGCCTTTTTCCCCTTTGCTTTATCTTTTGCTTATTCAAAGCAATAGCCAGTGCTTTTCTTTATAATTTTTCCTCATGTATTTGCATCCTGAAATATATAGTTGTTTTACATTTTTTGCAACAAGATGTACATGAAACATGTATTTGTTTTATGATTTTTTTAACTCACTGTTGAGTTTCAGCCTGCAGCCATAGCCCTGTGGAATCTGATCCTGTCAGATCTCAGAAGCTAAGCAGGGTTGGGCCTGGTTAGTACCTGGATGGGAGACCGCCTGGGAACACCAGAAGCTGTAGGCTTGGGAGAAGGACCTGGCAACCCCCTCCCAAAAATCAATCTGCCATTGAAAACCCTATGAACAGTAGAGAAGCACTGACAATAGTGTTTCCCCTGTTGTACAGAGGGTGGCTATGAGTCGGAGACCGACTCGACGGCACCTAACAACAACATTGAGTTTCAACCCTTTGAGGCACATAGCTAATTTATCAGTTTACTCTGTTGTGTAGTATTCCATTATATGATGTAATTTATTGGTATTTGTTAACAGTAATGGATATTTGTATTTGGATTGCTTCCAGATTTTTACTATTATATACAGTATTTCTATGGCCATTGTGACACATGTATAAATGGATATATGGAAAATTTTCTCAAGGACAAGGTTCTTAACCTGGGGTGGTATTTGTCTCCCAGAGAATATTGGGGAATATCTTCAAGCATTTTTGTCATAACTTCAAGCGTTTGGCATAACTTGGGTATGCTGCTAAATATCCCAGTGAATGTGGTAAAGGATATTGCTAAACATCATATAAGGCACAGCACGGTCCCTTCAACAAAGAAATTATCTGGCCTAAAATGTCAGTAAACTAAAATGTCAACAATGTAAGGTTGAGAAAACTTGCTCCAAAATATTTGCTTAAAAATGAATTTGGTGGATTACACAATATGAAAAATTTCAAGTTTATTAGATAATTCCATGGAAAATATCAATATTATACTCCTATCAGGAATATAAAAATAAATATCCAATTCCTCTAGATCCTTGCTAGCACCTAATAGTGTCATATTTCTTAAGTGTTTTATTAGTTTGGTGAATAGAAAATAAAAATTCCTCATGGTTTTAGGGGTTTTTTTGTTGGTTTTTTTTTTTTTTATTTTTTTTGGACTGGAGGTTGAACGCAGGGCTCGCGCCTGCATGCTTTACAAGTGCTGGACCTCTGAGCTGCGACCCCAGCCCATTTTTTTTTTTTTTTTACTGTTTGAGACAGGATCTTGCTAAATTACGCAGACTGCCTCTGGTCTGGAACTTGCCATCCTCCCGCGTGTGCCACAGCACCCGGCATGGTTTTAGTTTTCATTTCCTTGATTACCAATGATATTGAGCATATTTTGTCACTTTATTGACAGTTTCCTGCTCCTCATTTTCTATTGGTCAGTTTGTGTTTTCCTTCAGTGATATCCTACTGCCTAAATTATTATCATTTTATAATAATTTGAAATACGTGCTAGGTTCCTTTGCTTCATTCTTCTCTGGAGTATCTTGGCTGCTGTGGCCTTTTTATCTTCTACAGAAATCTTAGAAAACTTGTCACTGCCTCCTTCTACATATATAGAATTCGATTGAAACTTTTTAGAATCTGCAGATCAATCTGAAGGGAAATAATATCTTTATTATGACTTCTAGTGTTACAAGAATGTGGTCTACTTTTCCATTTATTTAGATTTTTATAATGTCTCTCTCCTTCCCTTCTGTTCCTTTCCTTTCTTTTTTCTTCCTTTTCCTTCTTTTCCCTTCCTTGTTATTTTTTAGACAAGACTTTGCTGTGTAGCACAGGCTTGTCTCAAACTCAGAATCCGCCTGCCTCAGCCTTCTCAGTGCTGGAATTACAGGCATGTGCCAGCACACTTCCTTTATATATATTTTTTTCAAAAAGTTTTTATTTTCCACATTTGTTAGATTTATCTCTAAAGAGTTTTACAAAATATTCTTAATTACAAACTTTAATGCTTCATTTTAAATTATGGTAATTCCTAATGTTTGTTTTTATACTTAGAAATATAGAAATACAATTAATTTTTGTAGTTTTAATTTTATCTAGCAAGACTTCTAAATTTTCTTACTAATTTTCATAGTTTTTCTGTACTTCATCTGGGACTTTCCATACAACCATTCATATCTTCCGTTCAATTAGTTTTTTTTTCTCCCCAGTCTTTGTACTTTCATTTTTAAAATTCTTTTCCTGCATGTTTCACTAACTAGACCTCTACTCAAATGTTTTATGGAAATGATGATCATTGTTAACAGTCTTTTCTTGACTTTAAAGGAAATGCTTTGAACATTGCAATATTAACTTAGAGTTTTTTGTAGATATCTTTTATCAAGTTAGAAATTTTTCCTTTTTTATGTTCCTTTGAGTTTTTATCTTTAATGAATTTTGAGTTTTATCAAATATTTTACTATATTGTTTCAGTGGATAATTTTTCTCTCAAAGGGTTGCTGAGCACTGAAACATCTATTATCTGATGGGCATTTACTGACTGGGGTGAACATGAATTTTAGTTTAGTTTAGTTTTCATGTCCTTATGGGCATAGGGGGATGTCACAAAGCCTAGGTCTTAGTGGTGGGACTCAAAATGAATATGCCATTATCCATATACTTCACCTACAAATAAATCTATCCCATAAAGTGTGCAAAGAAAATTACAAGTCTTAAATGTATGACAAGAGAGGAAACAAATTCTCCCTTGAAAATTTATGATCATAAACAAAACCACAGAGGCTGAGGATATAGTTCCATGGTAGAGCATTTGCCTAGTATGTGTCAGGCCCTCGGTCAGATCTGTAGTTGGGGTAAAAATAAAAATCTCATTTATATTGGTCCCTAGTTGTACCTTTTGAATCAAAAGAAAATCCTCTATTGGAAGGTCGAATTTTATCTCAACCCTCTAACAATTCTCACAGATAAAATTACATAAAGATAAGCCCACAGTCAGAAAACATGGATACACTGGGGCCAGGGAGAGCAAATGAACATGATTACCTGAAAAAGTTTAAAAAGCAGAACCAGACTCAAAGACTTCAAATGCTGGAGTTATATCATTCTTCTTTATCCTTTCTGTTTTTTTCTCAATCCTTGTTACATATAAAACTAAATTTTAAAATAGTTTATCTTTTAGCATTTAATTTTATCACAAATAACTACAAACACCTCTTGAGATAAAATTAGAAATTCATAACATAGTCAAGTTTAACCTTTAAACTTAACCTGATTAAATTACAAAGAAATGGATTTTGATTATACCATTTATCTACCATGTGATTTTTAAAAAGAGAGAGTAGAAATAAGAACAGATATTAAAAAAATAACAATATAAAAATTAAAATCTACTCAGCTGGCCGTGGTGGCACATGCCTATAATCCCAGCATTTAGGAGACATAGGCGGGAGGATCATGAATTCAAGGCCAGCCTGGAAAAACAAAAAAAGAACAGGTGCTTTTCTGTCTAGCTTAAACAAACAAGTAACAATATTGTATTACATTGAAAATAGTAAAATGAGCCAGGCCCAGTGGTGCCCACCTGTAATCCCAGCAACCCAAAGGTGGAGGCAAGAGATTCCCAAGTTTGAGTGAGGCCAGAGCAGCCTATATAATTTAGTGATACCCTGTCTAAAAAAAAAAAAAAAAAAAAAAAAAAAAAAGTTTTAAAGGGACTGAGGGTGTACCTCAATGGTAGACCACATAAAGTATGTGCAAGTCCCTGAGTTCAGAGGCCCCACTACCACAAAAAAAAAAAAAAGAAAAGAAAAGAAAAGAAAGAAAAAGGGAAAAAAAAAGGAAAATGTACATTGATGGCTTTTCTCAAACTTTAATACTTTTATAGGCAGAAACCATTTAGTTAGCCACACAAAATAATAGATACGTTACAATCTATTAGAATCTGCTCTATCTACGCAGTATATTTTCACCCTAAATCTCAAGAACTTTCAAATATTTTTACATTTGTGTTTGAAATTTTTTCAGAAAGGAGTTGCATTCTTTTTTGACTCCAAACACCTGATTACCCTGATAGTGGGCACTTGGCAAAAGCTGAGCTAATCATAGTCTGTCTATAATTCTTTAACCTGGAATTTTGGGACAGACTTAGGCAAAGGGAGAATATACTGGTTGATGTATCCAAAGGAAGGCTGATTCTGAGTCTTAATTCCAGTTATTAAACTTCCTAGAGATCCATGAACCAGTAAATTGCCTTTGCTAAAGCTTATTTGAATGGAGTTTCTGTAAATTGCAACCAAAATAGTCCTGATAACTACATTTACATAAAGCAAATGAAACTCTGAGACCGTTTCCCTGCATGCTGATAATCATAGAAGGAAATGAAAGAATGATACCTTCAATTCTTTTTCCACCACAAGAGAAAGTGATTGGAAAGAGTTCCTGGGTTGCGTACTTTGAAAACCCTGCCTTGACCAGAATATACCACTTTCCTCTGACTTATTCCTGAGGCAGACCAGAAAATGAAGGACTGCCCGAAATGATTTTTTATGCCAAGGTGTAGACCATCAGTATTTTGACAGTTAGCATTATGGGATCTAGAGAAATTCCATTAAGAAGACCTTCCTGGATACATTATTTTCTAGTTACTTTCTACTCAGTTTTCACATGGCCTTAATGAAAACGAAGGGACTAAAATTCCAAGGAAGAATATAACAATTGTTGAGCATGTTAGTCTATGTAGGTATGTAGCTCATCAATTTTAATTTATTTTCTAGTTAATAAGGTCTGAATCTGACTTGTGTCTCCTCAAATTCGTTATGTTGATGTCCTAAACCCAGAACCTCAAAATGTGACTGTATTTGGAGACAGTCTTTAAAGAGTGTAATAAAATTAAATAAGGTCATTGGGATGGGCCTCATAAGAAGGGGTGGCAAGCACAGTACTAGCCAAGGATGCATGAGGCTCTGGATTTGATCCCCACCATTGTAATAATAATAATAATAATAATAATAATAATAATAATAATTGATGATTTGAGGACACAGACACACACAGAGGAAGACCATGTGCACATGATGGGAGAAAGTAGCCATCTACAAGCCAAGGAGGAGAGGGATCTCAGGAGAAACAACATGACTAACATCTTCATTTTGTATTTCCAGCCTGAAAAGCTGTGAGAAAATAAATTTCTGTTGCTTGCGCTACCCAGTCTGTGATCTGTGTTATGGCAGTTCTACCAAATGAAAACATTGTTAGATCTGGTGTCCTTGCTCACGACTAGTCAATCATCAAGATCTGTCAAAGGTCTTCCCAATGTCTTCTCTCTTTGTTCTATTACTGTCTTAGTTTAGGTGTGATTTTTTCTTATTTGGAATATTCCAGTAATCTTCAGCCTTTCTTCATTCTGGTAAAAGCATCCATAATTTTGCTAGTAAACCCACTAGTTGAGAGCAGGTTCCATTCTGCACCATCTACTTATCTCTAGTAGGCTGTCCATGGTTCCCAAGCCTTGCCGTGCACCAGAATTTCAGGTGCCATTATTGTAATTACAGATTTTCAGGCCCCAGAACCATATCTACTGAATCAGAATCTATAGACATGTGAACAAAAAAATTATATATTTAGTATGTTCCCAAGATGATGAGTATGTACATATGTTGCTTTCTTTGCCCATCTTTTTAACAATCTTGTGACAGTTCATCACAAACTTCTTACCTCTGTGTTTTGTCCTGCATCTTTTCTGTGCCATCCATTAGCCACAATGTTTTCTGTGAATAATAAATATTCTTTTTTGAAGTACTGTAATGACTCTTTTACATTAATGATGTATCTCAGCAATTTTCTTGTTGAAGTTTTATGTGCATTGGAGGTTGTAATATATCCATCTCCTGAGAAGCCATGAAGATGTCCTAAGGATTCTTTAATATGTACAATGGTAAAAACAAATGAAGCCATCCAGTTTGTTCACGGTAAAACTACTAAGTAGATTTCAGCACTAGGATGTGCCCATCACTACTGTTTCCAACTATGTGAATAAAATTTGGGAAAAGATGGTAGAACACATACTTTCTTGTTTATTTTATGGACTTGTTCCTATTTATACAAGTTGTGTGGTAGGACCACAAGTTAAAGGGATGTAGAAGTCACCTTGGAAGGGGAAGAGGTAAAGTCTCAAATTCTATCTGATCCCTATATTGTAAACTGAACCTATGCACTTAATCATTTAACAAAAATTGACAACTCTGTACCCTGAAAAGAAAAGTCATGCCATGTGTGGTAGCACATATCTGTAATCCCAGCACTCAAGAGACTGATGCTGGAGAATCAACATGAGTTCTAGGCCAGCCTAGGCTACACAGCAGGACTGTCTCAAAACAGCAACAAAATCATATGATTTTTCTTACTGTAATTAAAAAATATCTCTAATGTTGAAGCAGTGGGTCTTGGTGTCTATTCATAGATAGGAAAATATAAATATAGAAAAGCCTAACAAATAATACAATCATTAGAAACTCTACAGTAGTCTATTCTTGAAATCAAAAGCTGTCTTTCTGACCATATTTAGATAACAACAACAAAAAAAACTTGCTAAATATATCTGCCAAACTGATTAATTCAATAAATAACTGCTTTGTGTCTCTTGTATCAAGCATTATATAATGTGGGGGAGATGTAAAGGGACATTTTTCCTACTTTTGTGGAGCTTCCAGTTTAGATAATAGAAGTCTCAATTAAAAAAAAAAAAAAAAAAGTACAACCATTACATGAGCCTGGAGGGGAGGCAGAGAGGCAGAGAGGTAATGTTTAGGAGAAAGTTGTGCACAAATCACAGCTCCTAGCAGGAACACTTACACAGTCCTCAGATGGCAACAGCTCAGGATACCTAGGAACCTGATTAAACATACAAGCCTGACTCTTTTCAGTCCAGTCTTCGCTGTCCCTACATACTTTGTGAATAGGCTGGTACAGAAATTAAATATTATCTGTGCACTACTTTTCCTGTTCTAGATGTTTCATTAAACAAATATTTATTAAATACATTTATAAAATAAGATCCTTTATGTAGTCTGAAAGATCTCCATATAAAGTGATATATTAACCAACTACTTAATTCTTGGGCTGGGATTTAGCTCAGTTGGTAGAGCGCTGCGCTGCAGTCTCTGAGGTCCCAAATTCAATTCCCAGCACCGCAAAAATGGGAGAAGGGCCTGGCAATCCACTCCCAAGGCAATCCTGAAACAGTCAGCCATTGAAAACCCTATGAGGGTCGCTGACTTGACGGCACACAACAACTTAATTCTTAGCAATTTTTTTTCTCCTTGCTCCTGTTTTGAATATTCTGGGTCTTTCAGATTATAATCTTGATCACCTAGAATGATTAAATATTAGTGTGTCCAGGCTTGTGTTAGTATCTCCAGAAACAGGATGTTCACTATTTCTTTTATTAAGCTATTGTCTCTTTGAAAAATTCTGACTACAAGTGATTCTGTTTTTATACTGAAATGTGCCTCCTAATACCTTAAAGCATCTTAATTCAACTGCTTTGCTCCATTTGGAATCAAACTAATCCATCTTCAACATAGTTACAGTTTTTTTAATTCAAAAAATGTAGGTGGGAGTTTTGTGAAATTGTTGTTGTTGTTGTTAGGTGCCATCGAGTCGAGTCCGACTCATAGCGACCCTATGTACAGCAGATCGAAACCCTTGCCGATTCTGTGCCAGGCAAACAATCTTATTTATGTTTAAGCCCATTGTTGCAGACATTAGGATAGGCTTAATAAAGAATATTTACAAAATGAAAAGAAATAGAAAAAGAAGTAGAAAAAGAAGCACCTAAGTACAACCATTTTTAACATTTTGTTATGCCTATAGCCAGTCTTTTTACAGTATGTTATTTTGGTTGTCTGTTATTTTACATAATTTTATCATCACATATGTAAACACACAGGTACATGCACATATTATATGTACATGATAAATTTAAGCCTACACTCATACCACTCTGCCATTTGGTCCTGTCAGATCTCAGAAGCTAAGCAGGTTCAGGCCTGGTTAGTCCTTGGATTAGAGACTACTTGGGAATACCAGGTGCTGTAGAAGAACCTGGCAGCGTACCCCCAACCAAAAAAAAAAAAAAAAAAAAAAAAAACACAAAAACCAGCATTCAAAACCCTATGAACAGCAGAGAAGCACTGACAATAGTGCTGGGCATGGCATAGTGTCAGGTAGTGTTTCATCTGTGTATATAGGGGTCCCTATGAGTCAAGCTTGACTCAACGGAACTTAACAACAACACAATTTAGTTTCCATCTAGTGGAAGAAATCTGCTGTAGAGAGTGAATGAGCAGAAATTGGAAAAAAACTGACCTGGGTTCAAATTCAAGCATTATCACTTTTTAGCATTTATTGCCTTGAATATATTACTTAAACTCTCTTGGCCTCAATTTTCTAACATATAACATCAAAATAAGTTAGAATCCACATCTGGGCTTGTTGCTGGTGTTAATTAATGTAAAATGGTTAGTATAGAGTCTAAGAATAGTAAATGCTGAATACTAATTAAAATTATTACAAAATTCAGATATAACCATCAAATAAAACAACTTTCAGAGTAAAAAAATCCCCCAAAGAATCTCCAATTTTTTTTTCTCATATGAGATAGTTTTCAGTTTCCTTACCATTCAAGCTGCTAAAGTCTGGAATTTTTATAATCTTCCATCCATATGTTCCTTAAAATGTTACTCCTAGAATTGAGCATGGCAATCTAAACAATTGAAAATAGAATTCGGTTATTTTCAAGTATCTTATGTACAGTCTAAATTTACTATGCAATCTAAACCACTTCTTTTTTGTTGTTATTATTATTTGTTTTTACAACCATATTATACCATTGATTCACTGCCAAGTAAATTGCCTTTATTTTCCCCCATGAGTACTGTTGCTAAGTCATATATCCTTCAAACCAAATTTAGACAGTTGGTGTTTTGGTCCCAAGGCAGGCCCTCACAATTATTCCAACCATATTATATGTTGTTAGATTTTATCCATCTTTTAGTTGTAGGGAATTTTACATCCTGATTTTATAATCCAATGTATTTATTCATCATCTTCATGTAGCCTGTTTTGACAGGCTTGCTTCTTTATAGCTTTATCTCAGTCACTGATAAACATGTTCATATCAGACAAGGCCAAGGACAAAGGCCTGTGGTGTCCACTTGAAAACCCTACCCTAAACTGACACAGATTCATTAACTTTGCCACTGGTGCAATCATTTAGCTAGTTAAGAAAACAAAAAATAATACTATCTCTAAACCTTCATTTCTCCCATTGGTTCACACGACTATAAAGAAAGACATCAAATGCTCTGTTAAATCCACTTATCTGAACCTGGGTGTGGTGGGCATGGTGACTCACACCTATAATCTCAGTACTGAGAGGTTGAAGTGGGACGATCCATGCAAGTTCCAAGCCAGCCTGGGCTACACAGTGAGACCTTTGCTTCAAAAAACAAAAGCAAGCAAACAAATCCACATATCTGAACCTATTGTGGTTTAGTATCTCTTACAGAGAAAAATAAATAAATTATATAATAAAAATTAATATATATTATATATTATATACTATATATTATATAATATATTTAATATATTATATTACATATATACATATACACACATATATACTATATACTATATATTATATAATATATGTAACATATTATATACATATATTATATAATATATATGTAATATATTATATATTGTATATAATATTATATATATTATAGTTGTTAGGTGCCGTCGAGTCGGTATCCAACTCATAGCCACCCTGCATACAACAGGCAAAACACTATTATCAGTGCTTCTCTGCTGTTCATAGGGTTTTCAATGGCAGATTGTTTTTTGGGAGTGGGTTGCCAGGTCCCATACATATACATATATATACACATACATACATACATACACACACACACACACACACACATATACACACACACATATATATGTAAATAGCATATTTTTTTGAATTTATACTTGGTCTTAGTAACTACCTTTTAATAATGCTTGCAAATATCTTTTATAAACATAATGTAGGCTAGTACCCCTAAAGCAAAATCAACTTCATGGATCCACAGTTTGCAGGCTCTTCCAGTTTTTGAACACAAGGTATTCCTCACCTGTATCTTCCAGTGCTTCCTATCTCTTAAAGGTAACCATCTAAACATTCAATTATATCATTTAGAAGGTCTCTGGTAATAATTCATAGAGGTGAAGAGATATATTGTCACCTAGAGCCTGTCAACTTAGACTCTGTCCTTAGTTTTCTTGGCTCAAATCCTAGCTCTACATTTCTGTAGTTGAATGATCTTCAAGAAACTATTCAACCCAACAATAATAGATGCTTTATAGCATCTGTTGGTGTGATAATTAAATGAGTACATATAAATATTTAGTGTTTGACCCCCCACTAGGTTCTCAGTAAATGCTGTCTACATTATAATTCCTTTATCTTTCAATTATTGGCTTAATGGTGTTGACTTGATCCATTCTGTATATATTTATTGAGCAGTACTTGGTAAATATAAGGCCTTAGAGATACATTAGTAACAAATCAAAGTGCCTGCCCTCATGGAGTTTACTTTGCAATGCAGGGGAAAGAAAAAAAAATAACCCCACAAGTATGTAAAATGGGAGTCAGTGATTGTAAGAATGAAAAGATTAAGGAATGTAAGAAAAAACTATTTTTTTAAAGGAAGTCAAGATTCTCTCTGAAGAGGTGACATGATATGAATGAACATGATATAAATGACATAATATGAATGACATGCTATGAATAAACCAAAAAGTAAGAAACAATGTAGATGCTTTGCTTTCTCTTTTTCATGAGTGAATTTTGTGTCTTCAGCTTTGAAAAATAGGCCTATTCCTTTATTGATCTTCCTCTTTATTTTATGCTAAGGGAAAGCATTTTTGCTTGTCTTTACCATCTTTCATAAGCCCTAGCTCATTTGGTGCTTGCTGAATTTTTATAGGTCTATGCTACGCTCGTATACATATGCTTCATTATATGTCCCCTTTACCATCTTTTGCACATGCTGTTTTAAATTCAGAGCCTGTCAGTAAGTCCCTGTGCAGCACACTGGTTTCTTTAGTTTTCTCCCCATTTTCTTGCTCATTAGAATCATTTGTGTTTGCATAGGCAGAACACTGCTTAAATCAAACTCTAAGAGCGCATGGTTGCTTTTCCCCAAGGTTCCAATCATTTCCATTTTACCTACTGGTTTCTGTCAGAAATGGGTCCTGAGCAGGAGTTCCCCTTAATGCTTACTCTGCCTTCTGGGAAATGAAATTATAGGCAAGGCTGGTCAAGAAATTGTCAGTGTTTTGCTTTCCGAGGAATAAAAGTTTCTGCAGATACTTGGAGACTAAAACCCCTGACAATAAGACATGTTGCTGCTCTATCAAATTTTTTGTCTACAGTTTTTCTACTGTAGAATCCATCTCTCTCTCCTTCTGGCCAGAAAGTCTGTATCAAAGTCACACATTGCCATCACTTCTTTGTGTTTGTCATTTTATATTCATCTAGATTTTTCTCCAGTGTTCCCCACCCATAAGTTTTTAGATTTACGTGTAGCTTCATAGCTTCCAACTTGCAAGGCCTATTCACCTACCTTCCAACCAGTTTAGTCTAATTGTAATTTAAAATATATTGGATTAAAACTTAAATCATTTATATGACCAAACTCTACACCCAGGAAATTAGAAAGTTTGTCTCCACTCTAGTATTAAGGAGCAGCAGGAAATAGGAGAAATCTTTGGGATAGAAGGTTGATTCTCTTCCTGACTAAGCCGTGTACTGGCTAGCAGAAGTTTTGACAAACTACAGATCTATCACATGTCACAACTGAAGGGTTCTTAAGGATGAAAGATATGAAACCTCTACTTTTGTTGCACTGTGACTACAAATCCCACTAAATCCTCTAAGCTAAGCAGGGTCAGGCCTGGTTAGTACTTGGATGGGAGACCACCTGGGAACACCAGGTGCTGTAGGCTTGGGAGAAGCAACCCACTCCCAAATAACAAATCCACCATTGAAAACCTTATGAATAGCAGAGAAGCACTGACAATAATGTTTTTCCTGTTGTACATAGGGTCACTATGAGTCGAACACCGACTCCAGGGCACCTACCAACAACAACTTTTACTGATAAGCAAACTGTAGCCTAAACAGGTTAATTAACTTGCTGTTGTTGTTGTTAGGTGCCGTCCAGTCGTCCAGTCGGCATCCGACTCATAGTGACCCTCTGTTCAACAGGGGAAACACTATTGTCAGTGCTTCTCTGCTGTGCATAGGGTTTTCAATGGCAGATTGATTTTTGGGAGGGGGTTGCCAGGTCCTTCTCCCAAGCTTACAGCTTCTGGTGTTCCCAGGCGGTCTCCCATCCAGGTACTAACCAGGCCCGACCCTGCTTAGCTTCTGAGATCTGATGGGATCGGATGACACAGGGCTACCGCTGCAGGCAATTAACTTGCTAGGTCTTAGCTATTTGGGGATAGTATCACAGCCAGTTGGGATTTATCACAATTGCTAGACCAGGTTCCCCACTCCCTACCCTTCTTAGGCAAGTACATTTCATCCCTACCATATTACTTTCCATGAATAGCCGAGGGATTTGCTCCCACTCACGTGAAATAGAAATTGTTGTTGTTGTTAGGTGCCTTCGAGTTAGTATCTGACTCATAGCGACCCTCATAGGGTTTTCAATGGCTGGCTGTTTCGGGATTCCTTGGGAGCGGATTGCCAGGTCCTTCTCCCATTTTTGCGGTGCTGGGAATTGAACTCAGGACCTCAGAGACTGCAGTGCAGTGCTCTACCAACTGAGCTAAATCCCAGCCCACTTTCCATGAATAGCCGAGGGATTTGCTCCCACTTATGTGAAATAGAAATAGTAATATCTATTCTCCTATCTCACAGAGCTGTTGTGAGAAGGGTAGGAAATAATAGGTGTGTAGTAATGGTTGGGCAAGGTGATATTATTATGATAATAGTTTTAATGACTTAATCTGTAAGGTTTTGTGGACTTTTTTCCTTCCAATTTAAGTTATTTGCATTTTAAATTTTAATCTGTGTTGAAGTGAGCTTACTTTGTTGTAGATTTACAACAAATTGCAAGTTGTATGCCCTCAAAGAAGATCAGCCTAAGGTTTGGCATTCCTGAAACCAGGGTGGTAATCCCTGAAATTTCACTTAAGGGATGCATGACAATACATCTTCTTAGCATTTCAGATTTTAGTTTTCTGATCTGTTAAAGGGATAAACAATCTTTTCTCTTACAGTTGCAGGAATTGATACAGAAAGGCACTGTATCAGTGGCTGGTTTTGCTTTATTTTTTTCTGTTTTTCTCCTTGCTCTATGAGCCTTTTGATGACAGACAATATTTATTTATCTTTGTATTCCTAGAGTCTAGCACTCAATAGCTACACAGTATGTTTGTTGAATGAATTATTTACCAAGGTGAACAATGTGGAGTGGGTCTGAGGGTGGCAGCATTTTGTAGGTCAATGTTTTTCCAACTCTTCTCTTAAGAGCACAATATTGAGCTTTGTGAAGGTGCTGCAGGAGCTGCAGAAGTGATGAGGATGCAGCTGAGGGTGAATTCTGCTACCTGTCTTGCTTTAATCAGAGCAGACATGCCTGTTTCTCATTGATACATTGGGCTGCTATGTAAGATTGCTTTTAGAGGAAAAGGCTTTTTAGCTAAAAGAAAGTTGAAACACAATATATACTTGGACAGAATATAGGCTTTAAAAGGAGTTTCCAAGATGCGGTTTGTAATACTTCATTTACTCTTAGGCAAGTAAACCTTTCTTTGCTGCAATTTCCTCATTTATCATAAGATTGACATTTCAGGCTGATTGTACATGGGCAGGCAGATATCACATACACACCTGCCATTTCCCCTTATATTTAGGCAACGATACAAGACTTGGATCCAGGTGGCTGTGTGTATCAGGAGCAGGTGCATGCAGGCATAAGCATACCTGGCTTGACTTTTCTTTCTCTGGTTCCCCCTGGGCCACACAGCTGCCAGAGACACCACGGCCAGGATTGAAAAACACAGTTTTTTAAATTCAAACTCATGATCCAGACAAATTTCTACTCTCAGCCTGGATGCTTCCATGTCATTAAATGTTTAGAAACCCAGGGCTCTCCCATTTCTAGAACCAAACTAGCATAGGCAAGAAAACTTCCTGTGGGCAGGATGGTAGGTATGCTGGAAGGCCCTGAACTGTGTCTATCCTTCCATTTCCCAGTGTTCTCAACTCCCTGGAGGTGTATTTTGAAGATTAAAGTATGGTTAACACTAAAATATTTAATAATGTAAAATGGTTGGGCTTGGGCACCAATAGATCAAAACAGATGCTGGTCATAAAGTACCAGCAAGCTGTGCCAGTGCATGCCAGCTGAATGCCAGCCCTAAAATAGAGCAACATTAAAATGTCTTCACAGTATTTGACACATAGATGGCACTTGATTAATGTTCATCTCCTATCCTGCTTTTCTCTTCCTCTTAAATTAAATCCAGTAAAAAAAACAAAATGGCAAATTGAAGAAGAGACACCTCCGTATAACCCAAGAAGTCAAGCTTATCTTGTTGGTATAGTACATTGATGAGAGGATAATTTCTAATGCCAAAATTCATTTTGTGTATACAGTAAAGTGTATATACTTTAAAAATGTAATCATAAAATAGTCTCTGAATTTAGAACCCCCTTGTGAGCTAGCAGTGTATCTCAGTTACAGCCAGTGGGCTTACTGTACCACTCCTCTGGGTTTAGCATTTTTTCTGCAAAAAAAGGGTTAATACTGTGAATCAGTTAGATCATTTATTTTGAAATAATGTTTCACTGCAATCAATGATAAAAAAAAAAAAAACCACTTTACAAAAACCACCTGGGTTTTTCTCCCCCTCTCTTCCAAGACCACTGGAGATTGTGCTGCCCTCTGTCCTAGTAAGAATCTTTGCCAGAAGGAGCTATTGGAAGTATGTGTAGAATTCCTCAGGTAATTCAGCTTTTTTAAAAAGGTGAACCAGCCTTTGGAGAGTTTTATTGGTGGAAACAACAGAGTCAAGAGGACATCTTTGTAGTAGATGTAAAACTAGACTGTAGCTACTTGATAGTAGAGAAGACAGGGAAGGACTAGAAATATAGAAAGGATACAAGAAAGATAAGTAATTGGCCAACTTCACCATTTAGTGAGTTCTCTCTGATTTCATCATCAGGTCACACATTAGCTGAGGAATCTTAGTCCTTCTCTTTGTGTGGCTCTCAGAAAGTTTAAAGGCAACTTTGGCTCAGTGTTAAACAGCATGCTTAGTATGCATGAGGCTCTGGGTTCAGTTCCCAAAATGCACACACACACATCCACACACACAGTCACAAAGGTAAATGTGGTGCTTAGTATTAGCATGTGTATAAGAATATATTGCCTGTGCTCACTGTTTTTGCTTTTTAATTTCAGTCTATTTTCTTTTTGCTTCAGTACTCATGTTTATTCTCATTACATTTATTTCTTTTATTTGTAAATCTCCTTAAGTACATTTTGGGAGATGAAGGAAAATACTGTAAATAAATGAATAAATAAATAAGTAAAGACATTCTTCTTAATATACAACTATCTTCAATTGTGTTTATTTTGTTTACTCAAAGTAAATTAACTTTATCCAGATATCCTTCTAGTGTTCCTACAAGGTCTGAGGGTTATAGCTTTAAGGAAAAACTAAACACTTTTGATTAAAAAAATAAAAATGATAAACTATAAACATAAGTAGATGTGAGAGGATGCTTCAAAATGATAACTTAAAATAAAACAATTAAAAATATGGGCTAGGGATTTAACTCATAAGTGGAGCATTTGCCTAGCATGCACAAGGCCCTGGGTTCAATCTCTAGCCCCAGGGAAGAAAAGAAAATTAAAATTACCAGCAACAATACTAGCACATACAGGTATATGATGATATAATTTTTATGCTTTTATGTTGTCAATGTAAAAACAAATATTTCAAAATGTATTTAAATATTCTTTGCTAGGCATGTGTGAAATGATGGACTCAGTCCCCAGCACTGGAAAAAAAATATTCTTTGCTGTGATACAATTAAATAAGTAAAATGTTCAAAATTGTTCCATATTACATTGTATAATTTTAGGCATTTGTGTACCAGCACTTTGTCAGATTGTCAGTTGTTTTATGCTATTAGTAATACCAAAATAATAGCATTTTTTTAAGTTACAAAGTGCCAAATACTATCTGTATTAATTTATATAATCCTCGCAGCACTATATGTTTATTAGTCCCACTTTATTAATGAAGAAAGAAAGTGAGTGTAATGTGATCAAAGACACAGAGCTTGGAAACGAGGGAGCTGAGATGTAAACCCAGGTGGTTTGGCACAGATTGTAAACCTTTGGGTTGTGTTGCTTTTCTGGGGGAAAAAACCCTGAAATTAACATTAACCAAAGTTAAGTGAATCTATGAGGCCATTTTCAAATCTTTTTCAAGAGATCTTTTTTCAAGGTAAAGGAAAAGATTGAACTTCAATATAGCTTTTATTTAAAAAAATAATATTTATGACTTCTTTCATAGGAGGTGTTAAGCACTTCCGTGGTAGTATCTCAGAAACATTTGCAAAGTGATTTCAAATGGTATTTACCAAAATCTTGACTCAACGAAATTGTATAACTTTAAATAAGAAGTGGATGTAAAGGATTTCAACTAGGTCTAGCATCAAGGGATGCTTATTAAACATCAAGAAAAGAGGTTCCATTTTTCAAAGTATATGTTAAGAGTTAAAAATAATAGGCTGGGGGTGATGGCGCATGCCTGTAATCCCAGCGGCTTGGGAGGCAGAGCCAGGAGGATAGCAAGTTCAAGACCAGAGGAAGTCTGCTAAACTTAGCGAGACCCTGTCTCAAAAAGTAAAGAAAAAAAAGGGGGGGCCTGGGGGTGCAGCTCAGTGGTCCAGCACTTGCAAAGCATGCAAGCGCAAGGCCCTGGGTTCAACCCCTAGTACTGCAAAATAAATAAATAAATAAATAAATAGTAATAAAATATGTTTCGAATTTTTTAGTATGGACACAGATTACATTAATTGGTTGATTATTTAATTTAAAAACTCATTACATTTTTATCTTTCAAATTATTAAGAAAAGTGGAAAAGGAAAGGAAAGAAATTTCTGAAAAATAAATACGATTATTGTTGTTGTTGTTAGATGCCGTCAAGTCAGTATCTGACTCATAGCGACCCTCATGGGGTTTTCAATGGCTGACTGTTTCCAGATTGCCTTGGGAATGGATTGCCAGGCCCTTCTCCCACTTTTGCGGTGCTGGGAATTGAACTCCAGACCTCAGAGACTGCAGCACAGCGCTCTGCCAACTGAGCTAAATCCCAGCTCAAATACTATTATTACTGGAAGCTTAATTTTATTGTTATTTAGAAGAGCCTTGGTTAATTTTTTTTTTTTTTTTTTTTTGCAGTACTGGGGTTTGAACTCAGGGCCTTGCGCTTGCATGCTATGCAAATGCCGGACCACTGAGTTGCACGCTCAGCCCATTGTTTTTACTTTTTTGTGACAGGGTCTCCCTAAGTTACGCAGACTGCCTCTGGTCTTGAATTTGTGATCTTCCTGCCTCTGCCTCCTGAGCCACAGGGATTACAGTTGTACGCCACCACGCCCGGTGGTTAATTTTTTTTCAAAAAGTAAAATTTCTATTATGAAGGGGGTACAATGGTTTTTGCCAACATCAATTCCCAGGTTGTACAAGAAATTATTTGTGATGATTTTCTTTTTACACAGAATATACCCCAACAATTAACAATAATTGTTCTATAACTTTTAATTGTGAAGGTGTCTTGATAAGTATTTAATAAGATGGCAGGCAGGTGTTCAATGTGGTCTGCAACAAAATTAAAGAAATACTAGTTAATTGAAAGTATATGGAACTGTTAGAGGAGAGCAGTATTTTAAAAAAAACTGCTACAATGAGAATAAAAACTCATTTCAGAAATTATATATTACTCATATTTTAAAATTATATGTTGTTGTTATGTGCGTTCCAGTCAGGTCAGACTCATAGTGACCCTCATGGGGTTTTCAATGGAGTTGACTGCCACAGTCTTCTCCTGTTTTTTTGCAGTGCTGGGGATCAAACCCAGGTCCTCAGAAAGTGCAGCACAGCACTCTACCAACTGAGCTGAACCTCAGCACTTCAAATTACATAAAAGATATTATGTGGGCTAGGGATGTGGAGATGTAGCTTAGTTGGTACAGAACTTGTCTAGTAAGTGTGAGGCTCTGGATTTAATCCCTAACATGGCCAAAAGAAAAAAACAAAGATATTATGCAAACCATATAATTTATAGGAATTTTGAAAACTAGCATTTTTACTATAGATGATTCTATTCCTATGCAGTAATTCACTATGATCATATTTTACAGTTGGCACTTTATAGAAAATAAAATTATATATCTTTGGAAAAATTGTTGACCTGCATTCATACAAAAAATTCATATGTGGAAATAGAAAATGTAAACTGAAGTTAGAAATAATGATAATAATAATAATAATAATAATAATGCTCACAAGTAAGAAAGCATAAACTGGTGATATTAAAAAACTATTCTTAACTCAGGTTCTGCAGATTGTCTCAGTTCTAAGTAAATATTCTCCTTTGAAAAGTAGAATCTGAAGAATTATTTTTTAAACATATGTGGGACCATCAACTGCTTCTAATAATTTTTAGTGAAGTTTAGCTTACTTGCCTTAAAACATTTTGCATTCAGCTGTTTCTGCTGCATTGGATGACTTATTCGTTTAGCGATGTCTACTAAATTTTGTGTTGTTGTTGTTGTTGTTGTTGTTATTGTTAGGTGTCATCGAGTACAGTCCGACTCATAGCAACCCTATGTACAGCAGACTGAAACACTTCCTGATTCTGTGCCAGGCACTTGATCTTATTTATGTTTAAGCCCATTGTTGCAGACACTGTGTCAATCCATCTGGTACAGGGTTTTCCTTTATTTCATTTACCTGCCACTCTCTCAAACATGATGTTCTTCTCCAGGTATTGGTCCCTCTTGACTACATGTCCAAAATATATAAGACGCAGTCTGGCCATTCTTGCTTCCAAGGAACACTTTGGTTGCACATCTTCTAGGACAGATCTGTTGGTTCTTTTGGTAGTTCATGGTATATTCAATAGACATCTCCAGCACCATAATTCAAAAGCATCAATTCTTTTCCTGTCTCTCTTGTTCAATGTCCAGCTTCACAACCATATGATGGGACTGAAAAATACCATGGTATGAGTCAGGCGCACCTTCGTCTTCAATGTGACATCTTTACTTTTCAATACTCTAAAGAGATCTTTTGCCACAGCTTTTCCTAGAGCAATGCGTCTTTTGATTTCTTGACTGCTGCTTCCATGGGTGTTGATTATAGAGCCAATCAAAGAAAAATCTTGGATTTTGATTTTGGAACTTTGTGTATTAATGTCTAGAAGGTTGTTTGCTTCTGTTTAGTTGAAAAAGCCTGATTTCTTTCAAGTGCCCTGCCTTGGCAAAGTACAGCTATAGAGTATTACATGATACAAAGCAATCAAAAATTACTATTTGTGTCCTGTAAGGTACTTTTCCATGCACAGAAACTAAATAAGGCATAGTAAGAAAAGGAAGCCCAAGGGCAACCATTGATAGAAGAGTGGTAGCCAGTGGTGGTAAGTGGGGAGAAAAAGAGAAAACTGATGAATGTAAATATAAGTAGATAATGAACTAAGCTGATCAGTAAGGATAAAGGGGCAATATAACTTCAATATGAACTGTGCAGTAAGTACACAATGAAGTAGTGTATATGCAAATCCTTTGAACACAGTAAAGTCTATTGGTGCTTTCCAATACATTTCTTCACATCTTACATATTAGCATATAATTCACATATTTGCTCAAAGTATAAGTTATTGACAACAGAGCTCAAAATTGAAATGTTTACAGGTGCCTGGAAGAAAAAGTAAGTGGCTGAAGGGCAGGTAGATGAAACATATAGCCCTCTTGATCTGTGTTTGTTTCCGACTAAGTAGATTATATGGGTCACAATGCATTTCACTTTCCTTTAATGGCGCCATAAGATAGAATGTGAAATACTAGCACAAATTGGGCGATTCATGCATGAAATGCTTTTCTTTGTCTTGGGGGAGGCAAGAAGGAATGGTGGAGAATGCAGTGAGTCAGAGCTTGCATGTTCTATTTACAAGACAGTCTTTCTTGCTGAGCGTTTTTGTGAGATAAAGTATGCCATGTGTTGCCAGAACTTTCTTATTTTTCCCTGGAAGCTGCAAACACATATTTTAATAAAAATATCCTATTTTGTTTTTTCTAGGGCCTTGTGCATGCTAGGAATGTGCTCTATCACTGAGCTACATTCCCAGCCCAGAAATCTCCTAATTTTAAAAAGGCAACAAATAATAGTTTAAAAACCAAAACAAAATAAAACAAAAGACTGAGTAACCTTACATCTGTGGGTCAAACAAACCACATTTTTTTTATGGACTAACAGTTTGAGGTCTCTGTTATATGCTGTTCTAAGTGCAGGATGTATAAAGTTTAGAGACGTTGTGTGGAGCTCCGAATCTGGTGGGGCATACAGTGATGTGTAATAAGTGCTTTGCGAATCAATGTTCATTTTGGTGATTCTTCAAAGCTAAAAAAATTCCACATCGTCAAAGAATAATAAAATGATATTTAGTGTGATTTTCTTTGATGGCAAAATACTATACTAATTCTGGGAATATTTTTACAAAAAGTTGTAATGTAAAACAAGAATGTAAACAAAAAGAAATAGCATTTAAAGTGTCTGCAGAAAATAATAATAATAAAAAAAACCTCTTCCTTGGAAATTTCTATTAATTAATTTAGTCCTTCAGATAACGTTAATAAAATTTTCTAGTGATTTGGCAAGATTAAATTGGTTAAAATGCTTTTTGGCTCATGGAGGTAGGGTTTCAGGCTTTGACAACTTAGTGAGTCATAAATGAGCTAAGAAAGAAGTATGGAACTTTTTAGCATAATATAAAATTTGTCAAAGATGTTTTGCTTTTAAATAAAACAAAACTGCCAGGGTATGAAAGGCAACCCTTGAATAGTCCCATGTAAAGCTCCATTGATTATAATTTCTGAGGTCTCCTATACACACCTTTATCTTATATAAATTGTTGGGAGGGGAAAGGTACCAGAAGAGAAGTGTTATTCTGGGTAAGATGGGATGGCTATCCAACATACCAAAATTTCTGAATTCGAGAATAAAAATGCCTTAATGTCTTTCCTTCCTTATGATATTTCCCACCTTCCCAACACAGACATACACATGAATACACAAACACACACACCCCCGCCCCACACCAGCTAAGACAACTAACAGTAGAAACTAGGCTTGGACATAGCTCAGTGGTAAAATGCTTGCCTAGTATGCACAAGGTCCAGGGTTCAATCCCCGGTACTGAGGGAAAGACAAAACAAAACTGAAACAAAAATTGCCAGCCACCTCAGCTCTTGCCAGATGATTGCAAGTTGAAGGCCAGATGCGTCTTGTATAACTTAGTGAGACCCTGTCTCAAAATAAAAAGTAAAAGATGGGCTAGGAGGTAAAGCTCAGTGGTATAGTGTGTGAAGACCTAGATTAAGCTCCTATTCTCGCCTTGCCCTCCAAAAAAAGATAATAGTAGAAACTAGAAAGTCCTTAAACAAATTGCCTGTATTTGTGTTTCTCTTTACTTAAAATAAACATACATACAACAATTTTTATTAAATTAATTTCTTGGAAAACACTTCTCAAAAAATACATATGGCTTATAAAATATTTCAATGAACTGACTAAACAGATTTATTAAGTAAATTTATTTTATTTGTTAATAAATTTGTGTGTTTATATGTATACTTGTAATGCATATTTTTACTGTGTAAGATTTCTAGACTGTTTAAGTTCTAATATCTGTATCAGGAAAATTAATACAACCTTAATATTGAATGAAATATTATAGTGGTATTCATGATTATAGGATCCTAACTCACATTTGGGCTGGGATTTAGCTCAGTTGGCAGAGTGCTGCGCTGCAATCTCTGTGGTCCGGAGTTCAATTCCCAGTACCGCAAAAATGGGAGAAGGGCCTGGCAATCCATTCCCAAGGCAATCCTGAAACAGTCAGCCATTGAAAATCCTATGAGAGTGACTATGAGTCAGATACCAACTCGACGGCACCTAACAACAACAACAACTCACATTTATTCCATAAGTACTTTCTACTACCCAACTACAGCAGGCATTGAAGAAGGGACATTGTTTCTCAAAAAACTTCTGAGAACAGGGGAAATGTTTCAAAGTTACCTCCTCGTAGTTGCTGCATACCATTCTGAATAGTACTCAATACTACTACTTCCCGTGTCATACAAAATTGAGAGACATTTCTGGATACACAACTGAGAGCCGGACTGGGGATATACCTCTGTGGTAGTGGTAGAGTAATTGCCTAGCATAGAGGTCCTGGGTTCCACTTGCAGCACTGTCGAGCGTGGGATGGGGAGTAAGGAGGGCAGTGCTTCCAGACAGGAAGTCATATTAGGAGTGTTAGATGTGTCTTTTGTTGTTGTTGTTGTTGTTGTTGTTGTTGTTGTTATGAAAAAAATCTAGGCTTCTCTTAAAAGAATAACCTTTTAAAGACTATTGTCTCCTCAAGAGGTCATGGTGCTACTCTAGTAGAACAAGGACTTTGTAATCAATGTATGCCTGCAGCTGTAGCCCTGTGGCATCCCGTCTCTTCAGGTGTCGGAAGCTAAGCAGGGTCGGGCCTGGTTAGTACCTGGATGGGAGACTGCCTGGGAACACCAGAAGCTGTAGGCTTGGGAGAAGGACCTGGCAACCCCCTCCCAAAAATCAATCTGCCATCGAAAACCCTATGAACAGCAGAGAAGCACTGACAATAGTGTTTCCCCTGTTGTACAGAGGGTCGCTATGAGTCGGATAC